>JAMYXO010003918.1:0-15000 GCA_033310375.1 Conus canariensis | reverse complement strand
CTTTCACATTCCGGTGTGGAAAGCGACACCTGGCGACCCCGACAAGACAGTCCGCGCGCGTTATGAGCGGCTTTCAACTCTCCGCAGTGAGGAGACAGAGGGCAGCGTGGTTCATGCCCTAACCATTAAAAGACAGAGGACAGCGTGGTTCATGTCCTAACCGTTAAAAAGAAGAGGACAGCGTGGTTCATGCCCTAACCATTAAAAAGACAGAGGACAGCGTGGTTCATGCCCTAACCATTAAAAAGACAGAGGGCAGCGTGGTTCATGCCCTAACCGTTAAAAAGACAGAGGGCAGTGTGGTTCATGCCCTAACCGTTAAAAAGACAGAGGGCGGCGTGGTTCATGCCCTAACCATTAAAAAGACAGAGGACAGCGTGGTTCATGCCCTAAACCGTTAAAAAGACAGAGGGCGGCGTGGTTCATGCCCTAACAATTAAAAAAGACAGAGGGCGGCGTGGTTCATGCCTTAACAATTAAAAAAGACAGAGGGCGGCGTGGTTCATGCCTTAACAATTAAAAAAGACAGAGGGCGGCGTGGTTCATGCCCTAACAATTAAAAAAAGACAGAGGGCGGCGTGGTTCATGCCTTAACAATTAAAAAAGACAGAGGGCGGCGTGGTTCATGCCTTAACAATTAAAAAAGACAGAGGGCGGCGTGGTTCATGCCTTAACCATTAAAAAAGACAGAGGGCGGCGTGGTTCATGCCTTAACAATTAAAAAGACAGAGGGCGGCGTGGTTCATGCCTTAACCATTAAAAAAGACAGAGGGCGGCGTGTTCATGCCTTAACAATTAAAAAAGACAGAGGGCGGCGTGTCATGCCTTAACCATTAAAAAAGACAGAGGGCGGCGTGTCATGCCTTAACCGTTAAAAAAGACAGAAAGAAACAAACGGAAAAAAACAGTCAGAAATCGTATACGAGTGCTAAAAGGTCCATGACGCAGACGAACCTGACAGAGAGAGAAGAGAGAGAGAGAGAGAGAGAGAGAGAGGAGAGAGAGAGAGGAGAGGGAGGGAGGGAGAGAGAGAGAGAGAGAGAGAGAGAGAGAGAGAGAGAGAGAGAGAGAACTAAAATATCCATGATGCTGACGAAATAGAGAGAGAGAGAGAGAGAGAGAGAGAGATGAGAGAGAGAGAGAGGAGAGAGAGAGAGAACTAAAATATCCGTGATGTAGACGAAATGGGGGAGAGAGAGACAGACACGACAGACAGAACGAAAGAAAGAGAGAGGCAGATAGTCCATTAGTAGCAATACAACATACAGACTTGCATGGTGCATGAGAGTTGGAGAAAGAGAAGGGGGGGGGGGGGGAGAAAAAGAGACCACCTTGACAAAAAAGAAAGAGAAAAGAAAGAGGAAAAAAAACGAACAAAAAAACAAAACAAACAAACAAAAGACATAAAAAAAAGAAAATTAGTAAATGCGAGGGTGGTAGAGGAAAGAGAGAGAGAGAGAGAGAGAGAGAGAGAGAGAGAGAGAGAGCACTAAAATATCCATGATGCAGACGAAATGGGGAACAGAGAGAGAGAGAGAGAGAGAGGACAGAGAGAGACAGAGAGAGACAGAGACACAGAGACAGAGAGAAAGACAGAGAGAGAGAGGGAAAAAAAAAAAAACAATGGTGGGGGAAGTATGTGGAGGGGGCTGCGGTAAAGGGGGATCGGTGGGGGGGGGGGGGTAGAGGGCGGGGGGTGGGGGGGGGGGTAGGCAATACTTCGAACATGGTTCCACTCTTGATGTGGCCATTAATCTTCGCCATTCACCTTCCTCCTGGCATCTCTCCCCGCCATCACCCTGGCCGCTGTACTCCTCCCTTCAGCTTTAAGCGTGAAGAAGGGGCAAAAAGTGTAAACTGAATGTGAAAAAACGGAAAGATGAAATAAGGAAGGCAGGTGAAATAGGAAGTGAAGAAAAAAAAGAGAGAGAGAGAAGAGAAAAAGAAGGAGAAGAAAGAAAAAAGAGTGAAGAAGATGAAAAAAGAGACGAAGATAAAGGAGGGCAGGGAGGAGGGGGGGGGGGGATCAAGAGCCAGGAAGAAAATACAGAAGAGGGTGGAGAAGACGAAGAAGAGAGAGAGAGAGAGAGAGAGGAGAGAGAGAGAGAGAGAGAGAGAGAGAGAGAACAGAGAGAGAGACAGAGAGAGAGACAGACAGACAGACAGACAGAAAGAGAGAGAGAGAAAGAGAGCAGTAGGTAGACACTGAGACAGACAGACAATTCGACTGAACATACGCACACACACACAACACACACACACACACACACACACCGCGTGCGCGCGCGCGCCACACACACACACACACACACACACACACACACACACACACACACACACATCGCGCGCACACACACGCAAGCAAGCACACAAACACACGCACACACACACACACACACACACACACACACACACACACACACACACACACACACACACACGTACGCACGCACGCACGCACGCACGCACACACACACACACACACACACAACACACACAACACACACGGACGCACGCACGCACACAAAACACACACACACACACACACACACACACACACACACACACACACACACACACACACACACACACACGCACGCACACACACAGACAATTCAAACGATGCTGACAGGTACACAGACAGGCAGACTGATACAAAGACTCCCGGAAAGAGAGGGGGGACATGTAACATAGATCAATGCAGAGGGATGGAGATGGTTCATGTCAGGTCATTTGGGAAGAGAGGGGGACATATAACATAGATCAAAACATAGGATTCAGATGGTTCATTCCAGGTCATTTGGGAGCCACAGAGAACGCACAGTGGTCCCACACCATGGCTGTGTGTCTGACAGTAGTCTGTGCTACAGATGGTTCATTCCAGGTCATTAAGGTGCCACAGAGAACGCACAGTGGTCCCACACCATGGCTGTGTGTCTGACAGTAGTCTGTGCTACAGATGATTCATTGCAGGTGGTCCCACACCATGGCTGTATGTCTGACTGTAGGTCTGTGCTACAGATGGTTCATTGCAGGTGGTCCCACACCATGGCTGTGTGTCTGACAGTAGTCTGTGCTGCCAGCATTGTAGGCCTTCACCTTTGGTTATCATTCACACTTAACCTTGTTGGTTTGTCTTTTCCCAGTTCCAGTCTCTGTCTGTCTCTCCTGTCTCTCTGTCTTTGTAATTTCTGTGTAATTTCTCTTTTAACAAGAGATAATACAGTTTTTCTGAAGTCTGAAGTCTGAAGTCTCTGTCTCTGTCTCTGTCTCTCTCTCTCTCTCTCTTCTCTCTCTCTCTCTCTCTCTGTCCCCCCCCCTCTCTCTCTATCTCTGTGCACATATATATATATATATATATATATATATATATATATATATTTATATATGTGTGTGTGGTGTGTGTGTGTGTGTGTGTGTGTGTGTGTGTGTGTGTGTGTGTGTGTGTTGCTTTTGTTTTCTTCTCTTTCTAAATTTGGTTCTTATTTAGCTTCATAGTTTCTAAAAGTAGAAGGCGTATAATTAGACAACTATCAGTTGAGATCGTTTGTATTGCACCTATATTACAGGAAAAACATGCGTGCCTATCATTTCTATACCATCAAAGGGAAATTTGATCTTTCTTGATTAAAGTGCCAACAACAGTTTTCTTCATAATTTCATTTTTTCATCCTCCCCTTCTTTCTTTTTCTGTACTATTTTTGCGGCAGTGTTGTTTTCCTAAGAACAAAAAACAGACCAGCTATTTCTGTAAGAGATTAGCAAAAACACACAGTCACTCTCCCATCTTCTGTCCCGCCCTACCCATCTTATTCTACGGCCACGGCAGTCGCTACCCCTCTACTGGTGTTAGGAGTATTGTTGTTATTATGAGCGCTGCCTGGTGAGTCTCCTCATTTTCTGCCGCATCAGTCACTCTTTGATGCACGGCCCCTGGCGGAGGAACGGTTCGTTTGGCGGCGATGAGATAAGGCGCTTGGTAGGGGGTCCTGAGGGGTCTTCTTCTTGTGTGTGTGTGTGTGGTGTGTGTGTGTGTGTGTGTGTGTGTGTGTGTGTGTGTGTGTGTGTGTGTGTGTGTGTGTGTGACCCTTTCTTTCTGCGTTTTACAGCCTCTAAAGAGGTTGTATTTTCATCCACGCCAGCTAGTTTGTTTCTTTGTGTGTTCGTTGACAGGATTCCACTCTAATCACCCAACTGTTTCTTTGTGTGTTCGTTGACAGGATTCCACTCTAATCACCCAAACTGTTTCTTTGTGTGTTTCGTTGACATGATTCCACTCTAATCACCCAACTGTTTCTTTGTGTGTTTCGTTGACAGGATTCCACTCTAATCACCCAACTGTTTCTTTGTGTGTTTCGTTGACAGGATTCCACTCTAATCACCCAACTGTTTCTTTGTGTGTTTCGTTGACAGGATTCCACTCTAATCACCCAAAACTGTTTCTTTGTGTGTTTCGTTGTACAGGATTTCCACTCTAATCACCCAACTGTTTCTTTGTGTGTTCGTTGACAGGATTCCACTCTAATCACCAACTGATTTTAACGAAGCATGGTGGGAATATAAAGAATAGCCCATGGATAAACACAGGCATGGTGGGAATATAAAGATTAGCCCATGGATAAACACGTGGAATTTTTGGTGCGGATTGCTTAATGCGGATCCGGATCGAGAGGGTTGGGGAACAATCATGAGACAATCAGCAAGATTACACTTAGCTGATGGATGGAATGTGGCCTAAGACCGAAACACATTAAAGGTGGTGTGGATTAGTGGTGCCAATCTGGATTTTAAAGTGTGGATTTGGATCCACGTGGCATTAATCAAGATCTGACCTCTCCTGATTTTCGTTGTCAGTCATGTCTGGGTTTGTTTACATGTTAAAGTTGTCAGGAATTTTTTTTTTTTTTTTTTTTTTTAGGAAAGACACATGTTTATCTCAACTATGACAGCCAGTAGTTTTCTTGCCCACAACATGAGAAAGAGGCCTGTAATTTATAAGCATTCCGTTTTACATTTTGAATAGGCATACATAAACGCAAAGACCTATGAGAACAAACACACACACATCAACTTCACATCGAGACATACGCATTCCCTTCATAAGTTGTAAATGGGGGAAAGGAAAAAAAAAAAGAAAGAAAAAAAAAAGAAAAGAAAAGAAAAGAAACACACCATCTTTCCCCCGTCCCCAAGTTGTCAGGATTTGTTTTGGGTTTCAGTTCAAAGTGTTTTTCTTATGAAAAAAAATCTTTATTCGCCTGCATGAATGTATGAACTCAGTCTATGCTCTCTCTCTCTCTCTCTATCTCTCTCTCTCTCTCTCTCTCTCTCTCTCTCTCTCTCTCTCTCTCTCTCTCTCTCTCGTTCACTTAAACAGACTACACAGGCTGAACAACAGACTTGGCTCACCCATCCTCTCTCTCTACTCTCTCTCTCTCTCTCTCTCTCTCTCTCTCTCTCTCTCTCTCTCCCACACACGAACGCACGTGGGCACGCGCGCGCGCACGTACGCGCGCGCGCGCGCACGCACGCACGCACGCACGCACGCACGCCACGCACGCACGCACGCACGCACACACACACACACACACACACACACGCACACACATGCGCGCGAGAGTTCATGCGCATTGAGCAAAACACGCACACACTCATGGATTCACGCACGCACGTATGAACGCGCGCGCGCGCGCATGCACGCACGCACGTATACACTGTCGAGGCGCGCGGTCGCATTCATGTACGTTCACACACACACACCACACACACACACACACACCCCACACAACACACACACAACACACAAAACACCACACTTATATCCGTACGCCCCATCTACACCCTGCAGGACACCCCCTCCCACCTACCTTCTTCTCTCCCTTGTTGATTCCGCGTGCCCAATCTTCATCACATCAAACATAACACATTTCCGATGGCAACACCAATCTTCATCACATCAAACATAACACAATACAGATGCCTGTACCCCAAACTTCATCACATCAAAACATAACACAATACAGATGCCAACACCAATCTTCATCACATCAAGCATAACACAAAACAGATGGCAACAGCAATCTTCATCACATCAAACATAACACAATACAGATGCCAACACCAATTTCATCACATCAAACATAACACAATACAGATGGCAACACCAATCTTCATCACATCAGACATAAACACAATTATACAGATGCCTTCACCAATCTTCATCACTCAAACATTAACACAATACAGATGCCAACACCAATCTTCATCACTATCAAAATAACACAATACAGATGCTGCATCAATCTTCATCACATCAACATAACACAATACAGATTGCCTTCACCAATCGTCATCACATCAAACATAACACAATACAGATGCCAACACCAATCTTCATCCCACCCAAACATAACACAATATCAGATGCCAACACAATCTTCATCACATCAAGCATAAACACAATTACAGATGGCAAACACAATCTCATTCACATCAAAACACAACACAATTCAGATACCAACAGTCTTCATCACATCAAACATAAACAATACAGATGCCCAACACCAATCTTCATCACATCAAGCATAACACACTACAGATGGCAACACCAATCTTCATCACATCAAAACACAACACAATTCAGATGCCAACAGATCTTCATCACATCAAACATAACACAAACAGATGCCAACACCAATCTTCATCACATCAAACATAACCACACTACAGATGCCAACACCAATCTTCATCACATCAAACATAACCACAATTCAGATGGCGAACACCAATCTTATCACATCAAACATAATACAGATGCCAACACCAATCTCCATCACATCAAACATAACACAATTCAGATGCCAACACCAATCTTCATTACATCAAACATAAACACAATTCAGATGCCTGCACAGTTTTTCCATCACATCAAACAAAAACCCCATACAGTTTCCAACCCCAATCTCCAACACATCAAATTAACACATTCCCAGACGCAACGCCAATTTCTTTCACATCAAACATAACACAATTCAGAGGGAAAACACATCACCAATCTCATCACATAAAAGCATAACCCCATACAGTTTGCCTTCACAAATCTCATCCATAAAACATAACACAATCCCAGATGGCAACACCAATCTTTCACATCAAACATAACACAATAATGCAAAAACACCATCTTCATCCCCCATCAAACATAACACAATTATAGGGAAAACACCATCTTCACCTCAAACATAACACAATACAGATACCAACACAAATCTTCATCACATAAAAACAAAAGACAATACAGATCCCTGCCCCAATCTTCATACATAAAAACATAACACAATACAGATGCTGCACAATCTTCATACATCAAAATAACACATACAGAGGGCCTTCACCAATCTTCATCCATCAAACATAATACAATCAGATGCCAACACAACCCTTTAATCACATCAACATAACCCCATACAGATGCCTACACCAATTTATCACATTCAAACTAACACAAACAGATCCCAACACCAATCTTCATCATCAAATCACAACAATACAGATGCCTGCACCAATTTTCCTCACATCAAACATAACAAAATACGATGCCTGCATCAATATTCATCACATCAACATAACACAATACAGATGGCAACAGCAATCTTTTTCACATCAAACATAAACAATACAGATGGCAACGCAATCTTCATCACATCAAACAAAACGCCATAAGATGCAAAACGCAAACTGTAAGTCGCGCTATTCTTTGCTGTCATCTGCCAGCCCCCTCCCCCCCCCCCCCCCCCCCCTCTCCTACACCCTCCCCCCTCTGAACCCTTTTTCCCCCTTTTTCTTCCCAACCACCCCTCCATCCCATCCCCACACACCCCGTCTCCCCTTTCCACCTCACGCTGCTTCTTTCTTCAACTAGTTCATCTGCTTTTAGATATAGAGTGCAGAATTTTTTTTTTTCCTTTTTAGCCCAAGCTGGAAATTTAAAAAGGAGGTTTTTATGTTGTGATTTATGGTGATTATCTGGGCCCTTTGTGACGCTTCCGGGATATTTCTGAACGCACGCGTCAACTTTATGTTTTGTTAACAGCACCTCTCGTGATGAATGGATTTTTTGAACGTGGTGGTGGTGGTGATGTGATGGTAATAATAATGAGAGGAGGAGGAGGAGGAGGAGGAGGAGGAGAGAGGAAGGCCTTAAATGAAAAAAAATGATATACAAAAAATTTTTCGTTTAAAAACCCCTTTTCTCCAAGACGGGGAATCTTACAGGCTTGTTTCCAGGGCCCCTTGTGGGGTAGCTAAAAAGGTTTCCACAAGCCTGTTGGTTTAAATTATGTTTTTTTTATGTATTCGCTACGAGGGGCAAAAAGTCCTTACCCCCTTAACCCCCTTTCCCGTCTCGGCCTTTTTTTCATTTTTGCGTTTATTCATTATTCATTCATTCATTCTTTATTCATTCATTCACTCATTCATTTTTTCGTGGTTTTGTGGGGGGGCGTTTTTTCGTTGCATTCATTTTCTATTATTTATTTGTTTATTTACAAAAGATCTTTGCCCTCAATCTTTTTAGCATTTTTTTTTCTAAAAAAACTGAAGGGTTTTTTCTTCCTTTCTCTTTTGTTTAACTGTGCCCAAGCTAAAGGAAAAGGAAAAAAAAACACCCCCATTCATTCCCTTTTTTTCCCTTCTGTTTTCCTAAGGTGCAGCTGTTTTTTTCATAAACCTTCTTCATTCCTTTTTTTTTCCTCTGTCTTGGGGTGTTGTTCCTTTTAGGGCTTTCTCCATTCCTTAATTTTTTTTTCGTTCTGTTTTTCCTTCTATTCTTCTGTGTTTTCTTCTTCCCGCAAAAATTTCTTGCATTTGTTCCCCTGCTCATTTCCCTTCTTTCCTTTTTTTTATTTGTTTCTTCCTTTCTTCATTTCATTTCTTCTTTGTGTCTTTCCTTCCTTTTTTTACCCTTCCTTCACTCTTTTTTTTTTTTTTACTTTGTTTCTGTCCTTTCTTTATTCCTTTGTTCCTGTCTTTCCGTAATTCCCTGTTTCTATCATATATTTCTTATTTATTTTTCTTTTTTTCCTTCTTTTTTTCCGTTTCTCCTTTCTTACTTTTTCTTCTTCATTCCTCTTTTCGTCTTTTGTTTTCTTTCATTTCTCCTTTGCTTTCTTCAAATTCTTTCTTTCCTTCCTACCTTGTTTTAAATCTCCGTCTGACTTTCATTGCCTCATTCCTTTATTTTTTTTGGTCTTTCCCTCTTTTGTTCGTTCTCTCTCTCTCTCTCTCTCTCTCTCTCTCTCTCTCCTCTCTCTCTCTCTCTCTCTCTCTCTCTCTCTCTCCAGCATTTTCCTCCTGCATTTCCTTTCTTCTTTTTATCCTCCAATGTTTCCTGTACTTCATCATGCCTTCCCTCATTCCTTATTCCTTCTGTCTTTCCTTCCTTCCATCCTCTCACCATCCCCGTCCTTTTCATTCCGTCTTCTTTTCCATCTTCCCACGTCTATGCTTTCGTTCATTTTTTCCCTTTTTCTACTTTCCTTTTTTCGTCTAATTCCTTTTTTCTCTCTTTCCGTCTTTTCAATGAACTGTTTGACCTTTTTTCATCCCTTCTGAATTTCCATCGTTAAATCTCTCAGTGCTTTCCTTTATTTGTTTCTTTCTGTCATTCTTTTCTTAAATGCATTTTTTCATTTCCTTTTATTTCTTTCTTTCCTTCATTCATTTTTCGTTCTCCTCTCTTCTCTCTCTCTCTCTCTCTCTCTCTCTCTCTCTCTCTCTCGCTCTCTCCTCTCCTTCATTCCTTTTTATCCATTGTTGCTTCCGTCGGTTTTCTTTCTTGTGTTCCCCCTTTGCATCTCCTCTTTCTTTTCTTTCTTTCTTCTTTTCTGTCCTTCTTCCTTTTTATCTTCTTTATCCCTTTTCTTTCTTTTCTTTCTTTCTTCTTTTCTGTCCTTCTTCTTTTATCATCTTTATCCCTTTTCTTCTTTTTTTTTTTTTTCTTCTTTTCTGTCCTACTTTCTTTTATCTTCTTTACCCCTTTTTTCTTTCTTTTCTTTCTTTCTTCTCTTCTGTCCTACTTCCTTTTATCTTATTTATCCCTTTTTCTTTCTTTTCTTTCTTTCTTCTTTTCTGTCCTACTTCCTTTTATCTTATTTATCCCTTTTTCTTTCTTTTCTTTCTTTCTTCTTTTCTGTCCTACTTTCTTTTATCTTCTTTATCCCTTTTATTTCTCCTTATTCTTCCATTTAATTTTTCTTTCCTATGTGATTTGAGATTGCACTATTTTTTTCACTATATTGCGCGAAGTTCACCCAAATCAGCTGGTCGTAGTCGCGACTCTCACTCTCACCCACCCGAGGAGCCTCAACCATCGAGTCATTTTAATGGTGTTTAGTAGGGGGTTGCTTATTTCTGGGTGGGTGGGGTAAGGGGGGGGGGGCAGTACATGTAAAATCATACTGGCGAGGGGCAAGGCAGCATTTAGAATCTCGGTTTCACACACTCTGAACTGGAACCATGTATTGTCAGATTAACCATAGGTTTACTGACATTTTGATTACACAAAATAACAAACACAAGTTCAGAAAAGTGAATTGAAAATGAATCAGTTAAAGATAAATATATCAGTTTACACACTCATGCACACACATAAATTATATACATGCATGCGCACACTCACCACACACATATACAATAATAGCCAATAGCACAGCCAATGTTAGGTGGGTACCAAAGGTCTGACCAGAGCGTTGGACGAATGCGTAGGTCAGACATAATTATGCTTAGTCGTAACCATGAGACCCCCTTCTTAAATTCTCTCATCTTAGTCATTACTTTTATCAATCCATCAGCTTTAAATCATGCGCAGTGTGGTCTTAGCGGAAGTGGTGTAGCGTATATGGACTAGTCCGCACGCAGTGACGCCACCTTGATGTAACTGAAATTGATACTGAAACTTTAGTTTCAGTCTGATCAAGACGTCGTCAGTGTGCAAACTCGACTATTCCCACATCTGCCCGGAGCGTGTAAAGCCGCTGTGTAGAGAGGATACAACCTTAACAGGATACAAGAATGAGTATGTCAGTAAATGAGGAAAGAGTTTGGGAATGAGTTTCAGGTTCAGAATTGGGCAGGCTCGAAGTCATATCAATATTGCGTTCATTACCCTACCCAACCACTGTCTCTTCATAAACTCTCTCTGTGTCTCTGTGTCTCTGTGTCTGTGTCTGTGTCTGTCTGTCTGTCTGTCTGTCTGTCTCTGTCTCTCTCTCTCTCTGTCTCATCTTCTCTCTCTCTCTCTCTCTCTCTCTCCTCTCTGTGACCTCTGCCTGTCTGCCTGTTCTGCTTATCTGTCGTCTCTCTCTCTCTGTGTCTCTGTCTCTGTCTGTCTGTCTGTCTGTCTGTCTGTCTGTCTGTCTGTCTGTCTGTCTGTCTCTCACTCTCCTCTCTCTCTCTCTCTCTCCCAAGTAAGATTCTCGTTTTTTTGCGCTAACACTGCATTATGAACCTGACCTGATAGGAAATCAGTCTCCTTATGATTGTGTTAATTACCCCTTTCCTCCACTTTGACACAATTGATTGTGTTCACATCACCCCTTTCTGTCCCCTTTGACACAATTGATTGTGTTCATCACCCCTTTCTGTGCCCTTTGACATGATTGATTGTGTTCATGCCCCTTTCTGTGCCCTATGACACGATTGATTGTGTTCATCCCCCCTTTCTGTCCCCTTTGACACGATTGGTTGTGTTCATCACCCCTTTTTCCCCTTTGGGACACAATTCATTATGTTCAACCCCCCTTTCTGTGCCCTTTGACACGATTATGGTACTCATTCCCCTTTATCTCCCCTTTGACACGATTGGTTGTGTTCATCACCCCTTTCTCTCCCATTTGACACGATTGATTGCGTTCATCCCCTTTTGTCCGCTTTGACACGTTTCATTGTGTTCATCCCCCTTTCTGTGCCCTTTGACCCCGATTGATTGTGTCATCAACCCTTTCTGTCCCCTTTGACACGATTGATTGTGTTCATCCACCTTTCTGTCCCCTTTGACACGATTGATTGTGTTCATCCCCCCTTTCTGTCCCCTTTGACACGATTGATTTGGTGTTCATCCACCCTTTCTGTCCCCTTTGACACGATTTGATTGTGTTCATTCCCCCTTTCTGTCCCTTTGACACGATTGATTGTGTTTATCACCCCTTTCTGTGCCCTTTGACACGATTGATTGTGTTCATCCCCTTTCTGTCCCCTTTGACACAATTGATTGTGTTCATCCCCCTTTCTGTGCCCTTTGACCCGATTGATTGTGTTCATCCCCCTTTCTGTCCCCTTTGACACAATTGATTGTGTTCATCCCCCCTTTCCGTCCCTTTGACACAATTGATTGTGTTTCATCACCCCTTTCTGTGCCCTTTGACACGATTGATTGTGTTCATCCCCCCTTTCTGTCCCCTTTGACACGATTGATTGTGTTCATCTCACCCCTTTTTTCCTCTCACTTTGACACAAATCATTATGTTCAACCCCCCTTTCTGTGCCCTTTGACACGATTGATGGTACTCATTCCCCTTTATCTCCCCTTTGACACGATTGGTTGTGTTCATCACCCCTTTCTCTCCCATTTGACACGATTGATTGCGTTCATCCCCCTTTCTGTCCGCTTTGACACGATTGATTGTGTTCATCCCCCCTTTCTGTGCCCTTTGACACGATTGATTGTGTTCATCCCCACTTTCTGTCCCCTTTGACACGATTGATTGTGTTCATCACCCTTTCTGTCCCTTTGACACGATTGATTGTGTTCATCAACCCTTTCTGTCCCCTTTGACACGATTGATTGTGTTCATCCCCCTTTCTGTCCTCTTTGACACAATTGATTGTGTTCATCCCCCCTTTCTGTGCCCTTTGACACGATTGATTGTGTTCATCCCCCTTTCTGTCCCCTTTGACACAATTGATTGTGTTCATCCCCCCTTGCCGTCCCCTTTGACACAATTGATTGTGTTCATCCCCCCTTTCTGTGCCCTTTGAAACGATTGATTGTGTTCATCCCCCCTTTCTGTGCCCTTTGACACAATGATTGTGTTCATCCCCCCTTTCTGTGCCCTTTGACACGATTGATTGTGTTCATCCCCCTTTTCTCTCCCTTTGACACGATTGTGCTCATCCCCCTTTCTGTCCCCTTTGACACGGTAGATTGTGTTCATCATCCTTTCTCCCCTTTGACACGATTGGTTGTATTCATCACCCCTTTTTGTCCCCTTTGACACGATTGATTGTGTTCATTCCCCCCTTTCTGTCCCCTTTCACACAATTGATTGTGTTCATTCCCCCTTTCTGTGCCCTTTGACACAATTAATTGTGTTCATCCCCCCTTTCCGTCCCCTTTGACACGATTGATTGTGTTCATCCACCCTTTCTGTCCCCTTTGACACGATTGATTGTGTTCATCACCCCTGTCTGTCCCCTTTGACACGATTGATTGTGTTCATCCCCCTTTCTGTGCCCTTTGACACGATTGATTGTGTTCATCCCCCCTTTCTGTCCCCTTTGACACGATTGATTGTGTTCATCCCCCTTTCTCTCCCGTTTGACACAATTGATTGTGTTCATCCCCCCTTTCTGTCCCCTTTGACACGATTGATTGTGTTCATCCCCCCTTTCTCTCCCCTTTGACACGATTGATTGTTTTTCATCCCCCTTTCTGTGCCCTTTGACACGATTGATTTTGTGCATCCCCCCTTTCTCTCCTCTTTGACACAATTGATTGTGTACATTCACCCTTTCTCTTCTTTGACATGATCGATTGTGTTCATCACCCCTTTCTCTCCCCTTTGACGCAATTGATTGTGTTCATCCCCCTTCCTGTGCCCTTTGACACGATTGTGTTCATGCTCCCTTTCTGTGCCCTTTGACAAAATTGATTGTGTTCATCCCCCCTTTCTGTCCACTTTGACATGATTGACTGTGTTCATCACCCTTTCTCCTCTTTGACATGATTGACTGTGTTCATCACCCTTTCTCCTCTTTGACACAATTGATTGTGTTCATCACCCTTTCTCCTCGTTGACACAATTGATTGTGTTCATCACCCTTTCTCCTCTTTGACATTATTGATTGTAAAATCGGAAATGAAATGAGGCAGGGAACAGTAAACGATAAACAGTAAACAAGTTGGGTAATTTTTGCTCCCATAAGAAAACCTAACACAGAGTAACTTGTATTCAAGACCGGCACAGCCTTTTAAACTTGAACAAAGTCAGACAAATACATAGACGAACAATCTAATAGTGGGGGAAAAACAAGCGCAGGCCAACAACTGAACTATCTTCATAGTAATGACTTGGCAAAGATTTGGACTTAAGGAGGAGGGGGGGGGGGGGGGGTAGGGGCGTAATTTGAAGATGGAGAAACTAGGAACATGAAATTAAGAAAATATGTTACATATATGAAAACTCTTCACTAGCTGCGTAAGGGAACCATCGCAATCCCTTTTGAAGGCAGATATATTTGTATTGCCTGCTCCGAGGCCTTTCGTCCGCTGGGTCGGACTCATCAGGGAGACACGGCTGGTTGTGTCTGCGCTCCTGGCGTAAATAGAGACACACCACAGTCCATAATACTGTGGTGTTCTCACCACCAAGGGTGCAAAAAAGAATCCAATAGCACCCCCAAAGCAGCCAGCGAAGAGTAGTAAATGAACTAAACGAAAGTGTGGCGAGGAAAAAAGTTGCTGAAAAACTAGAAACATTATGCAAATAGTATAAAATGTAAGGGATCAATTTTTGAGCCTACACCTGAGGATCCACCCAAAGATGCAAGGGAGATCAAAAGACAAACACACAGACGGACAGAAACAAATACAAATAACCTCATTTTAATCAAAACAAAATCGGAAATGAAATGAGGCAGGGAACAGTAAACGATAAACAGTAAACAAGTTGGGTAATTTTTGCTCCCATAAGAAAACCTAACACAGAGTAACTTGTATTCAAG
>JAMYXO010003917.1:17500-18753 GCA_033310375.1 Conus canariensis | reverse complement strand
TCGGAGGTGTATAAATTTTGCAGCAGAACCAGACACAAAGACACTGGAAACGAAGAAATTTTGGAGCAGACCCAGAAACAAAGACATAGAGGGCGAAGAAATTTTGGAGCAGACCCAGAAACAAAGACCTTGGGGTGAAGAAATTTTGGAGCAGACCCAGAAACAAAGACCTTGGGGTGAAGAAATTTTGGAGCAGACCCAGAAACAAAGACCTTGGGGTGAAGAAATTTTGGAGCAGAACCAGAAACAAGACATTGAGGGCGAAGAAATTTTGGAGCAGAACCAGAAACAAAGATATAGAGGGCGAAGAAATTTTGGAGCAGAACCAGAAACAAAGACATTGAGGGCGAAGAAATTTTGGAGCAGAACCAGAAACAAAGACAGCAGAGCTGGGGAACTATTGCAGCAGAACCAGAAACAGACGTTGAAGCAGAAACCTTTTGTAGCACAACCAGAAACAAAGACAACAGAACCGAGGAAGTATTGCAGCAGAACCAGAAATCAAGACAATGGAGATGAACACATTTTGGATCAGAAGGAGAAACAAAGACAATAGACCCGAGGAGGTATTGCAGCAGAACCAGAAACAAAGACAATGGAGGCGAAGATGTTTCTGAGCAGAGCCAGAAACATTGACAGTGGGACCACAAACGTTTTGGAGCAGAATTGATAATAAAGGCAAAGAAGTCAATAAACGTTGCGGCAACGCAAATCAAACACACAGGGACCGGGAAATAAAGCCTCGGAAGATAAGACACTGCTAGAAAAGGACCCGAAGACGTCTTAATACGAAAAGACGGGAACACTGAAACAACCCCAACTTGAAATCCCAGACAACACAAACGAACCCCGACAAGCAAATGGTCAGAAAAAGAAACCTCCGCACAACCTAATCAAAGCGACGAACCTTTGACATGCATGCAAGGAAGGAGACTGCCTTGTCAACTTGACCACCCAGACACCGTCGCCCCACAACCCCCCTCCCCCCCCCCCCCCCCCCCCCCCCCCCCAGCTCTGTCACACACGCAACATCTAATCCCGTGTGGACCCGCCGTGTGACAAAACACCCCACTTCCTCAGGGGGTTAAGGTGTTGACAGACAGATTCGGACGCGGGCAGCCCCTGTCGGTAAATGAAACGTGTGGAGGGGGCTTAAGTTCAAAGCGGCCGTGCAGCCTGGGTCTCTTTCATCACTTACCGCAGCAGTGACAAGGCCCAGATTGAGTGCCCCTTTGGCTTTCTTGTCCTACAAA
>JAMYXO010000391.1:0-49626 GCA_033310375.1 Conus canariensis | reverse complement strand
AGTCGTTTGAGTCAAAAGTTTCCACACGTTAAATGTCATCTGTTCAGATGGTAAAATTTAACTGATCTGATTATTTCAGTATTTGTTTGTTTTTATAAACCATCAATAGTATCTAAGTAAACTGTGCTTGGTTGTTTTCTGTCAGGTTTGAAGAATGGTTTGTTTATCAAGACACATGACTCATTTGTCTTAATTAGTACATAATTCATTTTTCAGAATATGCACATAGAGCTTCAGAGTGTCGGTGCACAGCGACATTTTCATGTGTCATTTGTACATGACGCCTCACATATCAAGTTCATGCGCCATGATGTTGCGCGCCTTTTGCCCTAATGCAGATGCAGGAACGGTCCATAGTTCAGGAACTCAGACTTCTGGAGGATCAGAAGCGAAACATTGTGCCAGTTTACACAACCACAGTTCATTCTGAGATATGAATGATCAGCTTTTGAATGATTTGGAATCAAAGAAAGTGACAAGTTCAGGATTTCGAGGAAGAATAGAGTACCGTCCCTG
Source organism: Conus canariensis (assembly GCA_033310375.1). NCBI lineage: Eukaryota > Metazoa > Mollusca > Gastropoda > Neogastropoda > Conidae > Conus > Conus canariensis. The sequence continues at coordinate 49,110 of JAMYXO010000391.1, read as the reverse complement.
TGTAATCAAGGCCTGTACAGTTGCATCATTGTGCCGTGCAGTTGGCAGTGTCAGATATATCACAGAAGGCCTGATACAATTATACAAGTTGCACTCATTGTGCCGTGCAGTTGGCAGTGTCAGATATATCACAGAAGGCCTGATACAATTCAAGTTGCACATCATTGTTGCCCGTGCAGTTGGCAGTGACAGATATATCACAGAAGGCCTGATCTTACAAGTGCACTCTTGTGCCAGTGCAGTGCAGATATATCACAGAAGGCCTGATACAAGTTGCACTCATTGTGCCGTGCAGTTGGCAGTGCAGATATCATCACAGAAGGCCTGATAACAAGTGCACTCATTGTGCCGTGCAGTTGGCAGTGCAGTATCAAGATACTATACAAGTGCAATGGCCTGATACATAAAGCTGACAGTGCACTCATTGTGCGTGCAGTTGGCAGTGTCAGATATATCACAGAAGGCCTGATACAATATAAAAAAACGATACAGTGCACTCATTGTGCCGTGCATTTGCAGTGTCAGATATATCACAGAAGGCCTGATACAGTGCACTCATTGTGCCGTGCAGTTGGCAGTGTCAGATATATCACAGAAGGCCTGATACAATTGCACTCATTGTGCCTGCAGTTGGCAGTGTCAGATATATCACAGAAGGCCTGATACAATTGTGCACGTCGCAGTTGGCAGTGCAGTGACAATATATCACAGAAGACTGACACTTGTGCGTGCAGTTGGCAGTGACATATATCACAGAAGGCCTGATACACTTGTGCCGTGCAGTTGGCAGTGACAAATATATCACAGAAGGCCTGATACATTGTACCGTGCAGTTGGCAGTGACAATATATCACAGAAGACCTGATACACTGTGCTGTGCAGTTGGCAGTGACATATATCACAGAAGGCAAACCGCAGGTGGACAGTGTCACAAACCGGCCAACAGAGCATGAAGAAAAATATTTTTAGTAAATCAAACAGTGCAGTGCGCAGATGTGATCAGATAACAAATCTTTATTCATGATGCAGTTCAGAAAGACTATATACACAGTCCCCCCCACCCCTCCCCCAACCCACCACCACCACTGAATGCTTTCCACCCCACCTACACCTTTCCTTTCCATACCTGTTTTTCTAACCCTTCCACCACCAACCCCCCCCCCCCTTTTTTTTTTCTTTAGTCTACTATCACACACACACACACACACACACATGCACGCACACATACACAAACACACACACACACACACACACACACACACACACACACACACACACACACACACATGCATGCACACATACACACATACACAAACACACACACACACACACCACACACACACACACACACACACACACACACACACACCACTCATACACACACACATACAGCACTTGTTAGTATACACAAACACAGTGTTCACCAAGTGAAAGTACAGTGAAAGCAAATTGGTGATGCTTACAGCTAACAGCTGGTTAAAACTGATTGAAAGCTCCAAGGTGTTAATTAAAAGTTTGTCTCATGCTCTTGCGTTTAGTCCCCTCATTTTAAGCTGCCATCTGATGTGTCCCATGATGATTGAAAAAAAATCTGAAGCTCTGTGCATAATCAAAATACAAGTAAACTGCCAGCGTTATGCGAGGTAAGGAAGTGTGTGTAAAAGATATAATCAGAAACCTCACATTGTCCCACACCCCTCCCATCTCTAACCCACAGTGACATCATCTTCTGACTGTCCTTTTCAGTGACATGCATCCCCACCCCCTCAACACATTCTCTCCCCCCCTTCCCCAACACAACGTAAGACTTCACACACACACACACACACACACACACACACACACACACACACACACACACATGCTGGGATTAGTTTAGTTTAGTTGAATGTCTGAACTTGATCATCTGTGCCCCACAAAACCTCTGGTCTTCATATGGCAATAAAATATGTTCTTGTTCAACACACACACACACACACACACCCCACACACACACACACACACACACACACACACACACACACACACACCAGGAATGGGAATGATGACTTCATGATTTAGCTTTTATTTTCCAAATTTTGAACAAAATCCCCCCAGCTCCCCTCCCAACCACATCCCATCTTCCTGTGATGATTGTGCTTACATGTGCCATGCAGATGTGACTGATTTTTAATTGTTGACTTACATATTATAATCTGAAGCAATAAAATATTTTGCTGTATTTCTGTGGCTGCACCGTATGTCTGTCTTTCAGAGGAAGCATGACTTCAGTGCTGCAGGTAGTTCTTGCTGTGCCTTAACTAGTTTTAAGGCCTGTGGGAGGATACAAACTGTGATGGGATGGATTGATAAAACCAGGAAAATGCATTAGCACTCAAGAGATAGAATTTTATATTGCCATTTTACATTGTCATAAAAGCTGTACCAACTTTAAAGAAAAAATCAAGAATGTTTTTAAAATAAAGGTTGAATGAGACTGTTTATGATTTGTCACCTTAAAAGTGAGAGTCCAACAATATGATAATACAACACTCATGTTACTGTCAAAACCAAAGTCTACTGTATTATAATCACCAGAGTCCAGCTTCAACTATAATCTGTGCTGCTATCAGTATGTCCTTATAATCAGACCCTGCATCAGATAGATTCTGAGTACACTCTGCTATCAGTATGTCCTTTATAATCAGCACCCTGCATCAGGATAGATTCTGAGTACACTCTATCAGTGTGTCCTTTATAATCAGCACCCTGCATCAGGATAGATTGAGTACACTCTGCTATCAGTATGTCCTTTATAATCAGCACCTGCATCAGGATAGATTCTGAGTACACTCTGCTATCAGTATGTCCTTTTAATCAGCACCCTGCATCAGGATAGATTGAGTACACTCTGCTATCAGTTGTCCTTTATAATCAGCACCCTGCATCAGGATAGATTCTGAGTACACTCTGCTATCAGTATGTCCTTTTAATCAGCACCCTGCATCAGGATAGATTCTGAGTACACTCTGCTATCAGTATGTCCTTTATAATCAGCACCCTGCATCAGGATAGATTCTGAGTACACTCTGCTATCAGTTGTCCTTTATAATCAGCACCCTGCATCAGGATAGTTTGAGTAACTCTGCTATCAGTATTCTTTTAATCAGCACCTGCATCAGGATTTTGAGAATCGCTAGTTTTTTATAATCAGCACCTGCATCAGGATAGATTGAGTACACTCTGCTATCAGTTGTCCTTTATAATCAGACCTGCATCAGGTAGATTCTGATAATCAAGGGGCATCGCATACTATCAGGGTTTTAAATCGTGTTAAAATCAAAGGGGCACCATACAATCAGGGTTTTAAATCTGGTTAAAATCAAAGGGGCACCATACATTAGGGTTTTAAATCTTGTTAAAATCAAAGGGGCACCATACATCAGGGTTTTAAATCTTGTTAAAATCAAAGGGGCACCATACATCAGGGTGTTAAATCGTGTTAAAATCAAAGGGGCACCATACATCAGGGTTTTAAATCTTGTTAAAATCAAAGGGGCACCATACATCAGGGTTTTAAATCGTGTTAAAATCAAAGGGGCACCATACATCAGGGTGTTAAATCGTGTTAAAATCAAAGGGGCACCGTACATCAGGGTATTAAATCTGTTAAAATCAAAGGGGCACCATACATCAGGGTTTTAAATCTTGTTAAAATCAAAGGGGCACCATACATCAGGGTTTTAAATCTGGTTAAAATCAAAGGGGCACCATACATCAGGGTTTTAAATCTTGTTAAAATCAAAGGGGCACCATACGTCAGGGTGTTAAATCTTGTTAAAATCAAAGGGGCACCATACATCAGGGTATTAAATCTGTTAAAATCAAAGGGGCACCATACATCAGGGTTTTAAATCTGTTAAAATCAAAGGGGCACCATACATCAGGGTATTAAATCTTGTTAAAATCAAAGGGTCAGTCCATTATTATCAGCATTCCAGACAAAGCCCGAGTCTACAGAGTCTGTTGTAATCCTAGTCATTTGTAGTGGCCTTCTTGATACTGAAGATCTTTAAGACACAATAGTAAAGACGCAAAATCATTTTCTGTACTTAAAATATACTGCAATAGATGTTAAATAACCGACTGCAGCCAGCAAAATCATCTTAAACAAGCCTACTTGATTTTCTTTTTTTTTTTTCTTTTTTTTTTAACCCATTTTGCCGTTTTTCATCTTCCCCAAACCAACTCACAGGCGTTGCCCCCACACAGCTCATTGCAGCTCCCCATCCACAGCCACAGCATGGCTCATCCCGCGACCCATCCACAGCCACAGCGTGGCTCATCCCGCGACCCATCCACAGCCACAGCGTGCCTCCCGGACCATCCACAGCCACAGGTGCTCATCCGACCATCACAGCAAGCGGTATCCGCACCATCCACGCCACTAGATGCTCATCCCGACTCAGTCCAGCCACAGCGTGCTCATCCCGCACCTTAACAAGCCTACAGACTTCATGCTTTCCTGTGACCATCCACAGCCACAGCGTGGCTCATCCCAGCCAACATCACAGGCGTCACAGCTGCTCATGCAGCTGACCCATCCACAGCCACAGCGTGGCTCATCCCGCACCATCCCACAGCCACAGCGCTGGCTCATCCGCGACCCATCCACAGCCACAGCGTGGCTCATCCGCCAAGCCTTGGCCCCGACACGACAATCTACAGGAGCAGTCATGCCTTGTCATGAGTGACCCATCCACAGCCACAGCGTGCTCATCCCGCCAAGCCTTGGCCTGACACGACAATCTACAGGAAGCAGTCATGGCTTGTCATGAGGTGACCCATCACAGCCACAGCGTGGCTCATCCCGCCAAGCTTGGCCCCGACACGACAATCTCAGGAAGCAGTCATGCTTGTCATGAGGTGACCCATCAAGCCACAGGTGGCTATCCCACTCTTGCCACAGCTCACAGGTGGCTATGGTGGCCTCCACAGCACTGTCTGCTCATCGGCACGACAGACAGGCTCGATCCGCGACCATACAGCCCCTGCTCATCCGCCAAGCCTTGGCCCCGACGACAATCTCAGGAGCAGTCATGCCTTGAGGTGACCACTAAGCAAGCTGCCCCCAGCTTGCCAGCAATCTAGGAGTCATTGGTGTGAGCCTCAGACACTGTCGCCACTTGAAGCTCTCGCACTGCTGCTGAGGACCTGAGCCCCTGTAGCCATCACTATTGTCTTCTTCTGGGAGCAGGACTGTAGCCCCACTACCAAGAGAAATTGTCATGACATTCTGTGACGCTGGGTGCCCTGGACAAGGATTCACCAATGGGCTGGAGAGGAAATCAAAACACTGAGGTCACTGTAAGAGAAGGGCATGGGGGGCCGCAGACTGTGAGGCTTTCTCTTTAAAGAGGGTTTCAAAGTGAGGCCTGTGTAGGTAGAAACTGAAACATGACAAAAACCAAACAGAAGAACAGAATTACTGAGCCGCCAAACAAAGGAACAAATTCTCCACAGACACAATGCATCTTGACTTATTGAGTCCTCTTTAGGCTGTACAAACAATATTCAGAATGATCCAAACAAAGGGTGAACAATCGCTCACTTAACTCTGATCTGGGTGAAAATGTGGCGTGGTTGGAAAACTACAGAATGAAACTTAAAGAGAAGAGGGAGGGGGAGAAGACAGTTTATAACAATAGTAATTCATAATGAAAATAGTACTGATAATATTAATAATGATGTTAACAATAATTTGTTGATAGAAGTAGTAGTTCTATTAATGGTAATAGAAGAAGAAGAAGAGGAAGAGCAAGAAGAATGCCTACAATACTAGTAGCTATGAGTCGTATTAATAAGCAGAAGAGCAAGACTATAGAAAATAGGATAGTTAGTAAGATAAAACCTAAGAAATCAGTTAATAGGTAAACTAACATTGCTACCACTGATGACAATTAGGATAACAGAAATCATAATTCTAATAATGTAGAGAATTGGAAAAGTGAAATTGTTGTTATAATAGTAGCATTGATAATAATAATAATTAATAATATGACAATAATAATATTGATGATGATGATGATGATGATGATGATTACAACTACTATGAATCCTAGCTAATGTAATGTGTCCAGTGTGTCCATGACATTTTCCTGGCACTGTCTCTTTCAAATGCGCATAAGCAAGGAATCATTCAAGAAAGCTGTTGAGATACATTCTTTTAATCTCAAGGTAGCAAAAACTGGCTTCATGATTTTAATGAACAAACACTCCAACCCATTTTGGAGCGCATTGCATTCAAAAATTTTTCCTTTCCATTCGAATCTCAACAGCTTTCTGTATTCCTTGCAAATGGGTACAGAGTAGTAAGCATCTTACAAGTCCAAGGATGCCATTATATAGCAGTTGTTGCTAACCAAAACCAAGGCCATAGCCAAAGTGACCATCTTAAAATGGTGATAGGTTATTTCTTCATTTAGACTTTTTAGGTTTAGGATCATTCTCTGTGATCCATCTTTTTTCTGCCGAGGGAAGACTGGTAACACCACTTCTCCATGAGTGTGCTCACACTCTGTTACAACTTTTTTCCAAACCAATTTTTCAATTTCTTCATCAGTAACAGCTGTTTCTGCAGCATTCATCCTGAACGAATGTGAGGGTGGACATGAAAAAGTAGCGAAGTCTTCCAGATTACAGTCAGTCTCAATTTCAACACCAGTCACCCATTTAGGATGTTGGGATCTGATGTCAGCTTAACCCAATTTTCTGTAAATTTAGCCAGTCTACCTGCTTCAAACTCTTTGGCTTCCAGTGTCAGCAACTGAACAGTGCTGGTTAACTGTGCATCAAAATCACTTACCTCAGTTACTGAGACAGAGAGAAGCTTTCCTCTGGTTGCACCCTTTGGGAAAGCTGTTGTAGCGCTGCTCCCGTGTCTGTTGCTTTGGGGACTGATAGCCCCCATGTCTGGCTGGGAAATGCTTGTTTGAGACGGCCCCTTAAACGAAAGGACCCTTTTTCTGTGGCCCCCCATTGCCGTCATACTGGAAGCGAGTAAATTTGGGGATGTTTCCCTTTTTCCCAGCAGACAAGGCTTTGTAGCCTATCTTCTCCATTTCATTTATGTCCTTGAGGGTGGAAGCAAGATTGTCACCAAACAAATGTTCCGTAACGTCAATTGTTTCATCACACATGCGCAGATTGACCGGTGGACACATCACTTGACAACGGAACATGGATGACTCCTGCATGGCGTGTCCTAGCAACGCAATTCCATCTGTGCAGTTCCGAATCAGTTCAGCATTCTGTCGTGAAGTCTCATTCTGGTCTGCCACGCGGGCAGTCGTGGTTGTGGCCCTGATAATGGCGCGCTGAGCATGTGCGATCTTCAGATCCACTTTGCGTTAATCTGTTGAAAGTTTGGATCATATCTCCTTGTTTACCAACGGCAAAACTAATTTTGCGCAATTTTCCATTGAGCCTTAGGTTTCTCCTTCTGACCTTTTCACTCAAGTTTCATCTAAAACGCCCATTGACTGTTGTTGCCAAACAGTCACTGACCTTTTAACCTAGCATTCTTTCCACTGAGCTCTTGTTTGATTTCATCAAACAACTGAGTGTTTTCTTTCTTAGTGGTGCTAGAGGTAGAGCTACATGCATTTCCCTCAGTCAGTGCCTTTTAACCTAGCAGTTCTTTTCCACTGAGCTCTTGTTTGATTTCATCAAACAACTGAGTGTTTTCTTTCTTAGTGGTGCTAGAGGTAGAGCTACATGCATTTCCCTCAGTCAGTGCCTTTTAACCTAGCAGTTTTTGTCAAAATATTTTCTTCATCATGAATGCTCCTCTATCTGTTTTCACATTTGTTCAGCACAACTGAGTGTTCTTTCTTAGGAGCTAGAGGTAAACTCCATGCATTTCCTCAGCAGTCTTTTCACACGAGTTTGTCTATCAGCGTGAATCGTTTCCTCATGTTCGCATCGAGTTTACGTTTAGGAAGTTCTCAGTGAGTTGTTCACTGAACTCTTTTCCATTTGGCATCCATATTTGGTACATCTGAAGCCTGTCTCTAATGTTCCTTCCGGTTTGGAAATCTCTCCAGCCTTACTTCGACGTTTATCTTGATCATGTGAGGAAGCCGATAGTATGGCAGTGACAGCGGCATGAGTGAGATCTAGCAGCTACTGAATCTGGTGATAAAAATGACAGAGAGGACCCAGCCTTGCTATCTTTAACCGATAAAGTGAAAGAAGAATATAAAGGAAAGGAGTGACCTTGTGAAACAATGATTTCTCTTTTGCTGGAAAAAGCATGTGTCTTGTCTCTGGCATGATACAAGCGTCAGTGGCTAGATGTACGCACATCATATCTCATGTCCTTGTGAATGACCAATTGCTAGACAATTAATAAATCTCATTTGATAGGCCCACAGACCCCGATAGTTCAGAGGTGCTAGTTTAATCGTGACTTAGTTGCTGTTGTTGTTGCTTTTTTTTTTTTCTAGGATGGTTCCAAAATTGCTTCTTTTCACCTCTTAGGAATAATATTGCTGGTGCCTGCCTCTTTTCTGTCCTAGCTGATTATTGTAAGAAAAGCAAGAAGCAGAGCACAAGTGAGTTTCAAGATAAGAAAGCATTATATGAAAATATCTGCCAAAATCACATCAACTAGTTGTGTCTTGAAGGACTTGTGGGTCAGTGTGTGGGTTGTGATGATGCTGCATTCTTTAAATTGAATCCAGCTGTGCACAGAGTTTTTCTGGCATGTGCTGGTGGACTGATGTGTGTATTGTGACTGTTGTGTGTGTTGTAACTGATGCATGTATTGTAACTGGTGTGTGTATTGTGACTGACATGTGTTACTGTGACTGATGTGTGTATTGTGACTGATGTGTGTATTGTAACTGTACTGCTCTCTTTGAATTGAATCCAGCTCTGCACAGCGTTTTTCTACCATATTCTTGTGGACTGATGTGTGTACTGTGACTGATGTGTGTATTGTCACTGATGTGTGTATTGTCACTGATGTGTGTATTGTCACTGATGCGTGTACTATGACAGTTTTCCACACTTTGAATTGAATCCAGCTCTGCACTGTGTTTTTCTGGCATGTGCTAGTGGACTGATGTGTGTATTGTGACTGATGTGTGTATTGATGTGTGTATTGTGACTGATGTGCTGTATTGTCACTGATGTGTGTATTGTCACTGATGTGTGTATTGTACTGATGTGTGTATTGTCACTGTGTGTTGTATTGTCCATGCTGTGTGTATGTCACTGATGTGTGTATTGTCACTGTGTGTGTATTGTCACTGCTGTGTGTATGTCACTGATGTGTGTATGTCACTGATGTGTTTATTGTCACTGATGTGTGTATTGTACTGATGTGTATTGTCACTGTTGTATTGTCACTGATGTGTGTATTGTCATTTGCTGTGTGTATTGTCACTGCATGTGTGTATGTCACATGATGTGTGTATGTCACTGATGTGTGTATTGTCACTGATGTGTGTATTGTCACTATGATGTGTGTATTGTCACTGATGTGTGTATTGTCACTGCTGTGTGTATGTCACTGATGTGTGTATGTCACTGATGTGTGTATTGTCACTGTGTGTGTATTGTCACTGATGTGTGTATGTCACTGATGTGTGTATTGTCACTGATGTGTGTATTGTCACTGTGTGTGTATTGTCACTGATGTGTGTATTGTCACTGATGTGTGTATTGTCACTGCTGTGTGTATGTCACTGCTGTGTGCATGTCACTGATGTGTGTATTGTATTGTAACAGATGTGTGTATTGTAACAGATGTGTGTATTGTCACGATGTGTGTATGTCACTGATGTGTGTATTGTCACTGATGTGTGTATTGTCACTGATGTGTATTGTAACTGTTGTGTATGTAACTGATGTGTGTATGTACTGATGTGCATATTGTCACTGATGTGTGTATTGTCACTGATGTGTGTATTGTCACTGATGTGTGTATTGTCACTGATGGTGTACTATGACAGTGTTGCACACTTTGAATTAAATCGCTCGCGCAGTGTTTTCTGGCATGTGCTAGTGATTGTGTTTGTATTGTGACTGATGTGTTATTTGACTGATGTGATATTTTGACTGATGTGTGTATTGTCACTGATGTGTTATTTTAACTGATGTGTGTATGTCACTGTGTGTGTATTGTCACTGATGTGTGTATTGTCACTGATGTGTGTATTGTCACTGATGCGTGTACTATGACAGTTTGCACACTTTGAATTGAATCCAGCTCGCGCAGTGTTTTTCTGGCATGTGCTAGTGGCGATTGATGTTTGTATTGTGTGATGTGTGTATTGTGACTGATGTGTGTATGTCACTGATGTGTGTATTGTAACTGATGTGTTATTGTCACTGATGTGCGTATTGTCACTGATGTGTGTATGTCATGATTGTATGTCACTGATGTACGTATTGTCACTGATGTGTGTATTGTCATTGATCTGTTGTTGTCACTGATGTACGTATTGTCACTGATGTATGTATTGTCACTGCACTGCCACATGAATTGAATCCAGCTCTGCACCGTGTTTCTGATGCAAGTGCTGGTAAACTGATGTGGACGTTGTGATTCTGTTGCACAGGAGACCAGGGGACAGGGGAGCAGCCCCACTCCAGTCCTGGACCATCCAGGAGGTCCCATACTGCTCCTCGCTTCTCCCCCTACGCCCGGAGTGGTAGTGAGTGTGCTGCCGGTCAGACGACCCGGGCCTCTAGGGTAGGTCCCCCGGCTGCTGCCGTAGGTCTGTTAGGCGCAGACACTCACAGAAACGACTCCACCACACACAGCAGGCATGACCAGTCAGACAGCACCATGGAGTGTGTGACTGCTTCGCAGTCGGCTCCAACACACAGGCACACAGGCACACAGACAGACAGCACGGGGTTCACATCGGCGCTAGAGGCCACCAGCCCTCTGCCCGATGATGAACCCCAGCCATCCACGTCCACCGCTAGGTCCCCAGGGCAGCAGCCACGGCGGGTGCTTTCACCGCCAATACCCTGTGCCTGTCTTGTCCTCCACTGTCAGGTCTGAGTCCTATTATGACCAAGTTAGGGAGTGGGAGGTAGAAGGGATGGAGGTGGTAGAGGATTGGGAAGGGAGGGAGGAAGAAGAGGTAAGAGGGAGGGGGGGAGGAGGGATGGGGGTGGTAGATGTAGAGGGTGTATAGATGCAGGGCAAGATAGGGAGGGGAGGGGGGTGGCAGTGTTAGGGCAGGATGTGGGAGGATTAGATCATCAGTCCGCCCACCTGGCAGATGTAGCCTGCACACTGGGTGTGGTAGAGGGGGCAGACCATCAGCCCCCTCACAGGCCCAACCGCGCCACCTGTGGTTGCAGAGGGGGCAGACCATCAGCCCCCCCAACAAGCCAGCCTGCACCACCTGTGGTGTGGGGGAGGGGGCAGACCATCAGCCCCCTCCACAGGCCCCACCATACCACCTGTGCTTGTGGTAAGGGCGGCAGTCCATCAGCCCCCTCCGCAGGCCCCACCTGCACCACCTGTGGTGGTGAGGGCGGCAGTCCATCAGCCCCCTCCGCAGGCCCCACCTGCACCACCTGTGGTGGTGAGGGCGGCAGTCCATCAGCCCCCTCCGCAGGCCCCACCTGCACCACCTGTGGTGGTGAGGGCGGCAGTCCATCAGCCCCCCGCAGGCCCCACCTGCACCACCTGTGGTGGTGAGGGCGGCGTCCATCAGCCCCCTCCGCAGCCCACTGCACCACTGTGGTGGTAGGGGCAGTCCATCAGCCCCTCCGCAGGCCCCACCTGCACCACCTGTGGTGGTAGGGGGGCAGTCCATCAGCCCCCTCCGCAGGCCCCACCTGCACCACCTGTGGTGGTGAGGGCGGCAGTCCATCAGCCCCCTCCGCAGGCCCACCTGCACCACCTGTGGTGGTGAGGGCGGCAGTCCATCAGCCCCCTCCGCAGGCCCAACCTGCACCACCTGTGGTTGTGGTAGGGGGGGCAGTCCATCAGCCCCCTCCACAGGGCCTAGGCAAGGCCAACCTGCTCCGGCAGTAGGAGAGCCGATGTTGCGTCGCTCGACACGTGTCAGAAGGCCCCCTGACCGGTATCAGTCTGTCGATTTCAGAACAGAGGCCTACTTGAGGCGCCAGGAGCGGAACAGGAGGAGGAGGGCCCGGCGTTGATCGTCGCCTCCTGTTTCAGTCTTGTGCAGATGGTGGGGGTCTGATGTAGGTCAGAGGTAAGGCCAGGGTTGAGAGTTGTCATGTAGAGGGTGTAGTGAACAAAGGGCAAATCTAACAGTTCATAGCATAGTTAACTTTAAAGGGATGGGAGTAGATAGTTTGTTTAGAAAAAAAGATTTAGTCTTTAAAGTATGTTTGTTTTGATAGTGTTGCTGTACTAACCTTGTTCTTATTGTATATTCAGTTCTGTAGCGTTTTGTCTCTTTTATTTTGATGGGCACATCAGTAATAGAATTACGAGCGCTAGTATTGTTAGTTTTTGTTGCTGCTTAATAGTGTAATATAGTAAGAATAATTTGATGTATTAAAAAAAAATGGTATTGATTAGTTTTGGTACTTTGAAAAGCCTTGAAAAAGTAGATATGCTCATTTATAACTAGCAGCAACAGTGAGATTGAAATTTGAAGTAGCATTATGTCGGAAATGGCCCGGGCATTAGGTAGAGGTGAACTATTAGGGTCAGGTAGGGATAGGTCATGACAGGTAGTTTAGGTTAGGTCAGAGAGACCGGCAGCCCCACATTGACATTTTGTTTGCTTTTTTCATTTGACAGTGTTGGTTGTTTTATTTGCATATGTATGGCTTCTATGTATTATTTGGTCATCGCTTTTCTAGTGGACATGAAACATATTTGATTATTAACACTTTATGTACTTAAAGATTCCTTTAATACTTTCTTTCAGTTCATACTTTTGAAATTGTGTGTGTGTTTTTTTTTCTTTCTTTCTGTCTTTAGTTTAACTTGTTATTTCTGGTAAGTTCTAGAATCTCATTTATAGAATAATACACACATGGATGTATACACACATGCACACACACACACCACACACACACACACACACACACACACACACACACACACACACACTCCTCACACACATGCACACACTTTTTATCTGTCTGTCTGTCTCACTCACACTGAACATGCTCTGAACACACAAGGCGCACCACATGCTGGCACTGCACCTTATCTCTCTGATCTTGTGACCATGTACACTCCCTCTTACTCTCTTGTGTTCTTCTGACTTGCAACTTGTTCAGCAAAACCTTTCATGGATGAGATGTTTAGGTACTTAGCTGTTCCTATCCCACTATAAATGTCTCCACCCTTCATCTGAGTACTCCTGTTCTTGAAATCCATTTGCCCTCCTTCTCACCTTCCCAGACTTCACTTTTTTGTCTTGCCTGTCTCGTCTACCCCCTCCCCCTTCTGGTCTTTTCCCTGATTCCTCTCCCATGTCCACTTCTGTGCTGTAAGTTTAACCCTCATTTGGCAGACTTCTGTTTGCACCTGTCTGATCTCCATTTCCCTCATCTCCCACTCAGCTGTTTTTGTTTTTGAAACCCACATTCCAGTCTGGCCATTCATCCTGACCCTCTGCTAATCCTGTTCTCGCTTCACTTGTCACTTGTCACCAGTCTCTTTCCGCTCTATTTTCTAATTCCCAGAGTCTGCTGCCAAGGTTTTGTCTCCCCTCCTCAAGGTGGTGATTTTGAGAGATGTGTATTGTCACTGATGTGCGCACTCCCACCTCCATAGTATACCCCACTGTACTTCATAATGTTGTTTTCCCATTGTCACGGACTCATTTTTCTGCCCTGCAGTTAATCCACTGAATGTGTGTTACATTTCACCCCAACCACCATCACTTATCACCCTAACCCCTATGTGCCCAACCCCTATGCGTCCACCCTTTCCCATTCTTACCTCCATAGTATACCCCACTGTACTTCATAATGTTGTTTTCCCATTGTCACAGACTCATTTTTCTGCCCTGCAGTTAATCCACTGAATGGTGTTACATTTCACCCCACCACCATCACTTATCACCCCTAACCCCTATGTGCCCACCCTATGCGTCCACCCTTTCCCATTCTTACCTCCATAGTATACCCCACTGTACTTCATAATGTTGTTTTCCCATTGTCACGGACTCATTTTTCTGCCCTGCAGTTAATCCACTGAATGTGTGTACATTTCACCCCAGCCACCATCACTTATCACGCCTAACCCCTGTGTGTCCACCTTTCCCATTCCCACCTCCATAGTATACCCCACTGTACTTCATAATGTCCTCCCATTGTCACTGACTCCTTTTTCTGCCCTGCAGTGGCACACCCCCTGTCAGTTGCCTCCCCTGATTTACACTACTTCTGTTTCCTCTCATCTTTTCCTTTTTTCCATTTTTTTTTTTAACAGAGAAAAAAATCACACTCGTTATTTGCATATATTTTCATTTTTACCCTTTTCACTCTTTCCTGTTTTTGATTTAAAAAAAAAAAAAAACTGATATCTTGCTTTCCCATATAACCCGTTTTCTTCACAGTGACAGTTGTGTTGTTTCTCTGATAACTATTCCATCTGAAACCCTTTGCCTTTGATTCTTGGTTGCATCCTTTACCCGAGTCATTTACAACAAACAAAAGCATTAGTTTTAAAAAGTAAAAATCTGATAAACCAAAAATTGCAATAGTTGGACACCAAAATCTGATAAACCAAAAATCGCAATAGTTGGAAACCCACCCATCACCTTCATTTGGGCAGCTATTTTATCAAGAAAAGTGCCACTTGGTTTTCTCTGTCCCCGACTGTCTAATCAGTGGCTGGCTTAAAATAGTTCTCTCTCTCTCTCTCTCTCTCTCTCTCTCTCTCTCTCTGTCAGGCAGCAGTTGTTTCCTTCACACAGTTCTCTCCCTTGATTAACAATCGTGTATACAGTCAGACTTATTTATACCAACTGAATATATCTTTTCAACCTGTATGGCAACACACACACACATAACACACACAACACACACACACAACACCACATGCAGGCACGCATGCCTGCACACACACACACACACACACACACACACACACACACACACACACACACCACACTAATTATCTTTAGTATGGTTATAATACTTGAATGCTGCTCAGCAGAATCTGTGTTTTGTTTTGCTTTGTTTCATTTTCATTTTTTTTTTTCCTCACTCAGCATCTGGTGTGTCACTTTCTTAGTAAGTGTTCAGAAAGTCCAACTGCCTGAAGCGCTTGGCTATGATGTCATCAGAAGTGTGTGTGTATATATGTGGGCAGGGGTTACTGCCCTCTGTGTTGCTTGCATTTATGTTAGATTGGCAGCCTGTCTTAAACTTGCATTTCTGCCAGTGCCATGATGTAAGATTTATGCTTAGTTCAACGTTTCTTGTCCACTAGAAAGGCGATGTCATATTTGATTTTTTGTATTATCATTTTTTTGTCATGTGTCAGTGTGTGTGTAGTTTATAAAAAATAAAAAAAACCCAAACAAAAAAAACTAAAGATAATTTCAAAAAATAAAAAAAACTTACAAAATATTAAGAAAAAAATGACAAATTTGGAGAAAAAAAAGTTTCCTATGTTGATTAGAAAGTTTTGGAAGTGTTGTCTTCGTCATGTCTATGTCAGTGTGTGTAGTTTATAAAAACAAAAAAATAAACAAAAAAAAACTAAAGATAATTTAGAAAATGAAAAAAAAAAACTTACAAAATATAAAAATGAAAAAAAAAATTGGTTGTTTGTTAACATACTTTTCTGGTGGTTAGGTAGGAAGACTTTTTGTCTTACCAGTACCCAGATCGCACATGCAGCTTACTAAAGTACTCCGCTGCTGCCATTTGGAGAGGGCCTCACTGGAATTTCTGCAGTTTGCAGAAAAAGGTTGTGTGTGTGTGGGGCAGAGCATGGGAAGGCTGGTGGGGGGAGGGGGGGGGGGGGGTAGCATGGGAGACAAGATGAGGTGCTTATAAATAATGGTGAAAACCTCATTGTGTGTTCTCAGTGGTAATCACCGTGTTGCTGTCACAGCACAGCTGAAGAACCAGGTAGTTAAGAGGGCTCAGTGAGAGTATTCTGTGCACGCTGTGTGTGTTTATAATGGTGAAAAGCTCATTGTGTGTTCTCGGGTGGTAATCACCATGTTGCTATCACAGCACAGATGAAGAATCAGGCAGTTAAGAGGGCTCAGTGAGAGTACTCTGTGCACGCTTGTGGTGTGTGTGTTTTGTGTGTGTGTGTGTTGTGATTTGTGTTCCTTACAATTCAGATGAAAAGGCTGACAGCAGTCGAAGTTCTTTAGTTTTAACAACACAGCTTGGAAGAAGGGGTGAGGAGGGATGGGGAATGGGGGTGGGGTGGGTGGTATAATGACGCAAAAACGGCGCTCAGAAATCATTTCAAGCCGGCATGGAACATTCCGTATCAATGTCAGTTATTTCCTCAAGCCAAACAAGAAGAGGGTGAAAGCATGCCGGTTTGCACCAACTTGCAAAAGACTGTGATTTTGAGCAAAGGAAAATGGGTCTATCAGAGATCAGATCATTGACACATGACTTTACCAGAGATCAAATCATTGACAGATGACTTTACCAGAGATCAAATCATTGACAGATGACTTTATCAGAGATCAAATCGTTGACACATGACTTTACCAGAGATCAAATCATTGACAGATGACTTTACCAGAGATCAAATCATTGACACATGACTATCAGAGATCACATCATTGACACATGACTTTATCAGAGATCACATCATTGACACATGACTTTATCAGAGATCAAATCATTGACACATACTTTACCAGAGATCAAATCATTGACAAATACCGAATTCCTGATCATTCCTGGCTCTGCTCCTCCGTTGCTGGGAAAATCTAGCGCTGAAGCAATTGGTGTGCTTCACATTGGAATCAGTTTGGTTCAGAAAGATGATGACATTCTGGATAAATATCCCGGTATCACGAACGGAATTGGAAATTTGAAAGATTTTGTTGTTCCGCTTCACATTGACGAATCTGTTCCTCCCGTTGCGCGCAAACATAGCGGCATACCGTTCCATTTGAGAAACAAAGTTGCCAAAGAACTGTATCGTCTTGAAAAGGAAGATGTAATTGAAAAAGTTTCTGGTCCAGCAGAACGGGTGTCAAGAATTGTCGCCGCACCAAAACCGAAAAATCCGAATGAAATCAGAGTGTGCATAGACATGAGAGAGGAAAACGACGGTTACGGAGACTGGGCCTGCCAGCATGCAGAACCAAAGTTTATCAGTTATCAGTATTTAATTACATTAGCACCACGCAGACATTATAGGGAGAGACTGGGGAGGGGAGGCAGTGGGTGGGGTGGGTGGGGGGGCAAGGCGGGGGGGGGTGGGGGGGGGATGGGGGGGGGGTGGGGTGGGGATGGGGTGGGGGGGGGTGGGGGGTGGGGGGGGTGGGGGTGGGAACAGGGGAGGGGAGGGGTTGGAGGGGGAGGTGTGTGTGTGTGTGAGAGAGTGTTATTCACAGGGGCAGCATCGTTGGGAACATATACTAGCTGATTCTGTTTTCTGTGCAGGTGTTGCAAGACTGCTGAGGACGATCAAGGACTATTTGGAGGGCCGGTGATGAGATGAGGTAGGTGTGTGTGTGTGTGTGTGTGTGTGTGTGTGTGTGTGTGTGTGTTTACAATAGGTACCGGCAGCCAAAATTAGCATATTGTTTTTCATACTTAAGATCTGTATTATTGCAAAGTAAATGGAAAAACATACAAAACACAACAAGAATGAAGTCTCTATCTTCATTCGTTTTCGAGATATTGCAGTTTAAAGTTGCAACGTTTTTATGCACTGGACAAAATGCAATATCTTTCAAGTTTCAAAGCCAATGGGATCATACATGATTGATACATATGGTTATAAATTGGTGTTCTCAATCTATACAACTTACACTCTTTGAACAAGTAAGTTCCATGGTATCAGTTTACATGGCTTTTGTGTGATAAAGTGTCAAACTTGTAATAAATCGCAATTCAGTGCTTTTCAAATTTGCATGATGTGGCTACTTTGAAGCACTGCAGCACAGTAATAATGGCCATTTCAGAGTTTCCAGTGGTTTCGACAAACTCTCTAAGTTGTACTAAGCAAAGTCATTTTTTTCTGAGGTATCTGCTGTAAAACATTTATGAAAACGTCTGTGCTAAAAACAGGAAATATTGCAATTTGGACGGCGGAAAAATGGCGGTAGAATCGCCCACCACACTTAAAATTGCTATAACTTCTAAACTACTTCATGAACTGTTTCCAAATTTTGTACACAGTTTCTGTACAGTATTTCCTGTAAATCAAAGTGTACATTTTTGTTGTTTTGTACCTAACATTTTATTTCCTGTACTAGAATAGTGGCCAACAGGGGCGGAATGATGATGATGTCCGAATTGAAACCAATAGTTTTTCAAAACTTATTGACAGATTTCAACAAAAATTTGGTATGATGTTGTCTGTATTGTTATTTATAAAATCATGTTAGTTTTGCTGTTTCTGACAAGTGTTGGCAGCCACCAAACAAAAGGTCACTGACGATAAGGGTGGGAAGTGCACTCTTGCTGACAGGCAGATTGGGTTGACTACGTATAGTTCTGTTTGTATGCAGCATACTTAAGGCAGAGTTCATTGTTAATTGGAACAGACCAGGCATGGCCAGTAGTTGTTTTGGAGACTGTGTTGAAGTCACTGGCAAACACAAATATGCTTTGCACTATATCTGTGTCTGTCTTGGTTGGCCACACAAGCGTGTTGTTTACAAGAGCAAATTCCCTCAGAAAATTAATGTCTGCTTTCTCAGGAGAGTGGATCTGTGACACACTGCCAAATCATCATCATAGAAAACTACATTCTGGCCAGTTTGGGTAAAGATAAGTCTTCCAGAAGGCAATCAGTGGCATGTTCACTGATTTCATCATTGATGCAGCATGATTGCATCCTCAAAATGCATGATAACTTCTTATGTCTCCATCTCTTCCTCAGTCACCATCACTTCATCAGTCCCCAAGCCCAACTGCTCTGCCTCAGGAAAAGTTGAAGTGGAGACACAGCTCACACTTAGTCCACTTTATCCTGGCCTAGTGGTCCTCCAACTGACAACACAGCCAATAGTGAACACTGGCATGTATGGCAAAGACTGTGACCTAAATAAAGGTTTTGGGTGACCAGCCACCCACGAACGCTGGCATGTCGGGTAAAGGCTGTGGCCTATATGAAGGATAGGGTGACCAGCCACCCACAAGCTCCAGCATGTGAGAATGCTTCTTTAATTGGTATGGGTGACATGCCACCCACAGTGTCTGGCGAGGATTATAAGCTTTTATTATTTTCTCCTTTATTTACCACCAAAACACCACAATATTTAATGGGGGCAAGCACAAATACACAATGAACAAAGTCATAAAACTTTAGTTACATATTATGAAAACTGAGTGAGTTATGAAGATTTAAACAACGGTCTGGGTAATTTTTCACCCACAAGCTCTGGCAAAGGTTAAATAAATATAAAAAATGTGGATGCATTTTCTCAGTTAAAGAAAAAAAAAAGAAAATAAAGAAAAAACATTAAAGCATGGCACAGGACCACTTAATTGAACTATGAGTGCATGCTTTTATCTAAATTTCCCTGTCTGTTTCTTTATCATTGTGCGATATCATGTGGTGTGTGTGTGTGTGTGCGTGTGTGAAATTACTGAAAACAAACCCATTAAAGCATGGCATAGGACCACTTAATTGAACTATGAGTGCTTGCTTTTATCTAAATTTCCCTGTCTCTTTCTTCATTATTGTGCGATATCATGTTTGTGTGTGAATGTGCATGTGTGAAATTACTGGGAAAAAAAATTAAAGCATGGCATAGGACCACTTATCTTAACTATGAGTGCATGCTTTTATGTAAATTTCCCTGTCTGTTTCTTCATCATTGTGTGATATGTGGTGTGTGTGTTGTTGTGTGTGTGTGTGTGTGTGTGTGTGTGTGTGTGTGTTGTTACTGCTCACTGTCCATTCCTTATAATTCAATTTTAGCATCTGTTGTTCTTTGTAAGCAAAAATGTATTGCATGTTCTTTGTATACAAAAGGTACATCCTCTGCAACACATTATTTTGTCAACAGGGTGTGATTTAAGCATTGCCAATAACATGTTAAGTATTCCATCATTATGATTTTGAATTAACTTGTTGATTTAATCATTGTGAATGTAAAAGAACATAAATATACATTATAATGCTTTTTTTTTTAAACAAAAGGTAAAATTAAAGAAAGATTTAACCTTTATTTTGGACTCTACCTTTTTATCAACTACTCTGTTTATTCAGTATGTTTGTGCTGTTACAGCAATATACATAACTGTGGAGCATAACATACAATCACCAAAAAATATCATAAATGTTACTGTCACAACAATGTAATGTCTTGGCAATGCAATGCTACTGTAGTTGTATTCTAGCAGTTTTCTTGAAAGTAATCACTAAGTGTTCAAAGCCTTGCTGTGTTTGCCAGTAAGGAGGGGAGGGGTGGGGAGGGGAGAAAGCAAATCTTTACAGTTAAATTACAGAAATTTCAAATACACTAGGGAAAAAAAATTAGATTGCTAAACTAAACTTCGTTGAGTTGGATTGACTCGACAGTGACCCCCCCTCCCCCCCCCCCCCCTCACCCCAGCCCCCACCCCCACTACACCCTCCTTACTGTCCAACTTCAGACACTGTTCTCTCTTTTTTTTTTTTTTAACCCCCAAACATGCTTTTCACATCAAGTATGACAGTAATGATCGGGGTTTCGATCGATGGTCATTATAACAGTGCTTTCAGTGCCTCGGACCGCCTTGTACGTGCGGTTGTAGTTTCCGGTTTGAATATCTGTCTCAAACAGATGTTTTTAACTACAATTCTCTCTGTAATCGTGTAATGGAATCAGTAACCAGTTCACAAATACATAAACCGACATAAGTGAAGCCAATTACTGATATCTATTTTCATTAGTTTGTCTTGTACAAAAATACGATCGCTTCGAACGGCGCAACGCGTGGGCACCTGTTTAATCTTGACGAACACTAGCTGAATTTGGAACAAAATAACTAAGCATTGGCACGGTATTAAGCGAAATAAAAAATAATTGAATCGTTTCATTAATGTTCTGGTTTGTTGTTATATGCGTTATCTTACCAAGTGCGTCTTGCAATTCAACAACAATTAGCGCATCCGACTCGGTCATTGTCGGATCTCGGCTTCGTTCCGCCAATGTTGAAATCTTAGACAAGGAGCGAATGTTTGCATTTGATACCTTCGCTTTGATTGGCTTGCGCTTTTCGAGCACTCAACCAATCGCTTAGCTTGATACACCAATGGATGCGGGAGAGAATGGCCTTTCTAGCGCATTGTTAATGTGTATGTTTTTTTCGCAAGTTTTTTAGCAGCGACGTTGGAAAGACAACACTTGTAACAAGCCTCGTAAAAACTTCAATTCTAATTAATTTAAACACATCGTATTAAAAAGAAAAATAGACTGAAATAAAGCTTGAAACATGCTCTTGTATTCTGACCTATTTGAACGCCAATAAATGGAATGAACACATTGTATGTGTTGATTTTCGACACAGTGTAGCTCGAACGCTCGGTCAAGTGCCGCCTGCGGCGCATCGGGATGTGTGACGCGCTTCGTTTTCGTGTGAACGGATGGGTGTATTTGGAATAAAACAATCATCATACCGTCTGTTGCAAAACACAAATAAACAACACAGAGTTCAAAATGAAACTGTATTCTTTATTCTTCACAATTTTCATCTGATTCTAAACGCGTTATTCATAGATACTGCCTATTGAAAACAAGCATATTTTTCACTCGGCTGAACTTTCCCGTATGCTGAAAGAAGGGCTGCCGGTACCTATTTACAGAGATAACATTATTGTTGGGTTTCTGCTTGACCTTTTTCTTTTCTGTATAGGTGTCTCAGGATAACTACAGACAGTAGACAGAGAGGAGAGCTGAATGTGAGACGAGTGTGTGCATGTGTCTGAGATTCTGAGGTAGAGAGGGAGAGAAGTGGATGGGGAGAGAGAGGTGTTAGGGAAGAAGGAAAGGGAGGCAAGGGGGGGGGGGGGGGGGGGGGGGGGCTGGAGATGGGAGAGGAGGGAAGAAGAAGAAGGGAAGGGTGACAGGGTGAGAAAGGGTGTGTTTGTGTGTGTGATTCACAGGGGCAACATTTGGTGGGCATATACGTTAACTCACTGTGTTTTTTGTGCAGATATCGGAGGACTGCTGAAGAAGACATTGGACCACTTGGAAGTGATCTGGTCATATCATTACCATCTCTAAGGAACAAAGGGGTGTCATCTGCCATTTGGTTATTTTTAAATAACAATTTTCACCTTGAGAATGTGTAGGCATCTTAACTCCTATAACTGAACTGCTTCTAATTTTGAAAGCCAACAATTCAACGGCTAAAAGAAAAGCTAGTGGAGAAAATGGACAACCCTGTCGTACACCACAATTCAGATTGACGGGCTCAGAAAGCCAGCCACCATGATTTATAGATGCAAAATTACTGTCTGTCAGTATTGATATCCTTTTCTTAAAATTGGAACCAAAGCCAAAAATCAAAGGTATTCCGTAGAAAAGCTTTGTCCTGCTTGATTAGTTTTATTTAGGTAGTTAATTGTGTCATCAATTGATCTTGTGATTGTCACGATGTTTCTCCCTTTAATGTATCCAGCCTGATCTTCTTTGACTTTATTAATGACTCGGCTAAGTCAAAGGGCTAAAACTTTAGCCAATAATTTATAGTCACAGTTAGTTAAGAGTAATAGGTCTCCAGTTATTCAGATTATCTCTCTGTAATTCTTTTCTTTTATGTACCAAGTTAATAATATTCAGATTATCTCTCTGTAATTCTTTTCTTTTATGTACCAAGTTAATAATACAATACCTCTGTGAATACGACAGTTCACCTTTATGAAAGGCCTTTGTAAATGATTGAGTTGGAACACTGCCAATTTTATTCAAAATTTTTTTTTTAACCTGTAGGCTGCGGCTGGCCACGATTGTGGCTTTCACGGCAGACTGCGTGAGGCCACGATCGTGGCTCTGTTTACATTGGGTGTTAAACCCGTCAAGCCACCGCCGTCCAACATCCGGGCAGTGACCTCGTTTGCATTACAAGCCATCCTTTGTTAACTAGTGACAGCGTGTCGATCGATTGGAGTCCGATTTGACTAAAAAAAATGAGTTCAACAGAAAGTGACCGAGACGTGGAGGCGCATGAGCGTGACACAAGTGACGAGTCATTTGTTGTAAGCGACAGCGACGAAAGTGAAGCCAGTAAGTGGACAGAACTTTGAAAGTTTGAAACTTTAATATATCGGACCTTGTCACCCATTGCTGTTGGATAGTTAGAAGTTTGTGGTACGCCACTAGAGTGGGGGGGGGGGGGGGGGGAGTGAGGTGGCGGTGGGAGTCAAATTGGATTGACGCTCATTTCTGGCCAAATCAAACTAGCGAATCCGAATTTTTTTAATTGTGAATGCTCTAAACATTGCTAAAAGGAGAGTAAAGCATGATATTTTGTTTGAGACTATACATCTGTCTTGTCTTTGAGTCATTCATGTTCAAAACAAACACAATGTGTGTGTGGGCGTGGCTCCTATCAAGAAATGGTTTAGTTATAATCATAGTTATACTTTGGTAGTTTTATGATGCAATCTATTATTATAGAAAGCACACAAGAAACTGATGAATTCTTGATATGTTCAGTTTCAGTCTTCACTGTAATTAGGAAAAAAAAATCATAAAAATTATATTTACAGTAACGTTGTGATATTCATTTTATTCATGAATAAAACAAATGTAATGAACATAATGGAGAAACAAAATAATCATAAAACTTTCCTCTGTTTGTCATTCAGAATCTGATGCTGAAGACAGTGGGACAGAAGAGGCAGAAGAGGAAGGTGGAGCTGCCCCTATGGGAGGGTTGTGGCTGCCAGTCATTGGCGAGGATGCCGGACCTGATCCTGTCCCTTTCACTGCTGTTCCTGGCCCCAAGCATGCCCCTCCTCCTGATGCCAGACCCCTGGATTATGTCAGCCTCTTCTTCACGCTGCATGTTGTTCAGCATCTGGTCACAGAGACCAACGGCTATGCACAGCAGTGGATTGCTGATCATCGGGATCATTTACGGAACCACCCAAGATCCAGGGTCCACAAGTGGATTAGGCAAGGCCCCACAACTGTTCAGGAAATGAAAGCTTTCCTGGGTATTGTGCTGAACATGGGTTTAGTACAAAAACCAAGCATTGAGGCATACTGGGACTCGGTTCAGAAGAGTCAGGAAACACCGTGGTTCATGGAGCACTTCAACCGTGACCGTTTCCAATTATTGCTAAAGTTTTTGCACTTTGCAGATAATGAGAATTTGCCAGACCAGCAGGACCTGGGTACAAATTATACAAAGTGCAGTACCTGATTGATCATTTCAACCACACATTTTTGCTGCATTATCACCCAGACATGGAGATTTGTGTGGATGAAAGTATGATCGGGTATAAAGGCAAGACCCCACATCTGCGGCAATTCCTGCCAAACAAAAGGCATGCGCGCTTTGGCATCAAACTGTGGTGCCTCTCAGACAGCACCAACGGCTACGTTTGCAGCTTTGAGGTCTGCAAAGGAGCCCACAACCCTAGAGATGTGGCTAATCAGCATGGGGCCACCTACGCGCTCGTGATGCGGCTGATGCAGGCAACGGGGTTTTTGAACAGAGGACACCATCTCTGCCTGGACAATTATTTCAGTTCACCTGTGCTCTTCCAGGCCCTCTATGCCCAGCAGACCATAGCTACAGGGACTGTGAGGACCCATAGGAGAGGCCTTCCCCAGGATGCCGTAAGAAGAAGGCTGAGGAACCGTCAGAGAGACGGTTGTGTGGCCTACCAAGATGGGAGAAAACCTGTCCTCCAGTCAACAGCTGCCAGTGCTGGCTTCACTGAGGGCCAGAACAGAAGGGGCAACAGAGTTCAGAGGCCCAATGTTGTAGCAATGTACAACAAGTCAATGGGAGGAGTGGACCTTGGTGATGCCAAGCTGTACCGGTACCTGACTGAGAGGAGGACAATGAAGTGGACGTCAAAGGTGGCCTTCTCTCTGTTTGGGAGAGCTGTCCTGAACAGCTACCTGATCTATAAGCTGAACACCAGTGATGCCCCCATACTCTCCAGGTACCACTTCATTGTTTCAGTGGTGGAGGGCCTGGCTGGAGATTACTATCCACCTCAGAAAGTTGTGCGCCGAAGGTGTACAGCTGCTGAAATTAGAGCTGCCAGGGACAACCCCCAAGCCCCACAGGCCCCACCACCACAGGCAGGTCCAGCTCATCCCCTGGAAGGCCATGATCTCATCAAGCTGGCTGCAGGAAGGAAGAGAAACTGTGTAGCTGGTCATGCTACTCGTGTACGTTCTGGCAGGGAGTGCAGTGGCTGTGATGTGGGACTGTGCCCTGAGTGTTTTTCTGCCTACCACAAGAGGCCAAGGCATTAGTGATTTTTCTGAGCTTTGTGCAACATGTTTTTCTGTATGTTTGTGCTTATTTTGAGTGTTTGGACACTGTGGTTGGTGAATTGTGACAATTCAAAGCCTATTGAAAACTTTCTCATCACGTTTGCACAAATTTCATTGGATATATCTTCAAGGATATCTTCAACTACATTGCAGGTATAGTTTTTTTTTATTGCTTTTATCAAAATCTACAACATCTCTAGTTTCCAAAAATGTATAGGTTTACCTATCTACTACTACTAATAAATGTGCAAAAGCCCTAAAAATGACTAGGGGTAGTGTTGACTGTTCGTCCTTTGATTTTAAGTGCATTTCTTTAAACTATATAATATTATAAAGAGCAGGGTGAGGGTTAATTCTATGGCCAATCCTTCGCTGCCAGGGGTGGAGCCATTGATCATGTGTTTAAAGGCATTGGTCATTTCTTTTAGTGCAATCACTCCCTCACAAGACGCAGCTTTCTCTTCAGCGAGTTGTAGAACATTTTCATTTTGCAAAAATAAGTTTGTTTTCTCCCTGACATGATGGGCAACTGTGGTCTGATGTACTGCTCTGAAGAATGATACCTGTTCTTCCAGTATTCCCTTCTGGCCTGTTGTTATTTCACCGGATCATTTACATAATCTTGTTATAATCTTATTCTTGCCTCTTGCTTTTTCTGAATTGTAAAAAATATTTAGTATTGCGCTCACCATCTTCAATCCACTTTGTCCTTGCTGGAATCTGAGCACCTCTCTCTTTCCCAGGCTGCAGTTATTCTAGCTGCCGTTTCAAAATTAAGCATTTGCTTTGTGTAGCATTGTTCTCAGGGTCGAGAGTTAATTCCTTTTCTCTCTCTGCAACTCTTAAGAGACGTTCTTCATTTTGGTTTTTACAGGCTAACGTTTTCCCATGCTCTGTAGAAAAAATTCTTATTTCCATTTTGCAGAGTTCCCATTTATTGGTAATGGAACAAGTATTGTACGTATCATCTGAGAGTTTGTCTTATAGTTCATTTATTTGATTAACATAAACTGGGTCTTTAAAAAAAAAAAAAAAATATTACTAAATCTCCAGTTGTAGACTCTTATAAGATTACAAGTGTTCAACTCTGTTACCAGCGTCTTATGATCAGAGTGGGCAATGGTTAGCAGTTCAAATGAAACACAATGAGTTACGATTTTCTCTGATACAAAATAATAGTCTAATCGGTTAGCAACAAACGGATTGGTTCTACTCCACGAAAATTCTTTCTCTGCATTACGAAATGTTCTCCACATGTCAGAAAGTGTTAAGTTCTTGATTATAGTATTAAATTGTTTCACTTCTGCCTTGCTGTGGAATAAACCGGATATGATATCCATTTCATTGTTCACAACGCAGTTGAACTACTAAATACCATTAAGTTTTGCTCACAAATGTGTTAAACACTTCTTGTAATTTATTAAAAAAAACATTAACTTGTCCTTTGTATTGTTGGGGGCATAAAAATTTGCCAGTTTGAATTTTTAATAGTGTATTTTCTACTGATATTATTAACATTCTTTAAACCACTAACTCCAAGTGTACTTTCCCCTGCAAATGTTTAGAAATGAAGATGATTTCTCCTTGACTCCTGTTTGTGCCTGTATTATACAAGATGTTGCCACCCCACTGTTTCTCCCACATTGACACGTCATTTTCAGTTCTATGAGCTCCTGTAAACAAACAATATCAAACTTTTGCTTTTCAGATAATGAAATACTCTGTTTCTTTTCAGGTTGTTTTTTCAACCTTTAACATTTAAAGAGCATATGCGTAACTTATCCATAGGATAATAGATTATGGGTTCATCTGTGCACAGTAATATATGCGATATTTTCACCGTCCAAATCACAGTCCATTGAGGAGGTCCAGGTCATTGGTAAGAGGGCAGTCCGATGAAGTAAGGTCTACAAGCCATCTTTGTCACCAACCTCAAGGGAGCATACTGGAGGACCGTAATGGCACTATCCCATTTTTGTTGCTTACCCTTTTCCTCTGCCTTGGGGCTGGAGCCTTCCCTTGAGTGACGGCATTTGGTGGGGGTTTCCGACCTGTGACGAGGAGACTGTTGGATTTTTAGGGATGAGCTGAGTATGGACCGACACTCTCCTGGCCTACCTCTGAGTGGTTGGTCCCATCCACAGCTGGGGGTTGTTGCTGGTCTGCTCCGGCTCAGTCTCAGATGGCTGCTGTCCCTCCGCATTCATGTTCTCCCCGTCTGCTGCCACAGTCACTTTAACAGGAGAAAACTCACAAGCAGTATCTCCCCACTTGTGACCCGATCGCTTACAGACACAACACACAATGTCCTTTTGACACCCTGATGCGTGGTGTTCAAGGCAATTGGAACAAGTGACAGGCTTCCTTAACATCTTTGGCTGTTCTTTATGAAAAAATTTAGCCGTGAACAAGCTTACCTTGAGGGTTTTTTCAAGTGGGACAGTTGTGTAGACAAATCTACGCCCTGTTAAGAATTTTGTCAGGTTATGATCAGCGTCTCTGGCTCTCTCAGCTTTGATAGAAGAACGAAGTTCACAGCCTACTCGCACCAAGTTGTGTTCTATTTTGGCATCAGCAACAGATATTGGGTCATTATCAATCCACATTTTCATTGAGGATTTTTCCTCCCTGGAGCCACTCATTAAAATAAATGCCCAGTTGGTAGAGCGCCAGACTCGTGATCCTGGGGTTGCGGGTTCGAATCTCCGCCGGGCCGTTTCAGTACAGGGGGATTTTTCCCTCGGAGTTAACATTGGTTCTGACTCCATTTCCCATACAGTCCTTCGAATGAGACTATAAACCGAGGTTCCGTGTGTGAACGCACGCATAACATCTTGCACACACACGTAAAATCCCATCACCAACTTTCGGAAGAGAAGGCCAGTTTGGCCGTTGGTATGGATGACAAGTTACACATAGCATGCACCTTCCTCGAAGTTGGAGTATGGCTGCCTTAATGGTGGGATAAGAAATGGTCATACATGTAAAACTCCACTCCCTTTGTTAGGTAGATGGGATTAATACTTGCCTGTCCACACAGGGAGTGTCCGCAGGAGTATCGGCCTGCGTACGCAGAAAGAAAGAAAAGAAAAATGAATGGGTTGTTGTTGGAGAGTTGTAGAACAGACCCTCCAATTGCCATACCTTTTACAAGCAGCTGGTTCCTTGCCTTTGTAGTTGCGGGGTAGATTTTCCAGAGGCTGTTGATCTGCTGGGCTCCAGCCAGTGACCCCTGACCGGCTGCTCTCTCTCCTGCCAAACACATTTCCAGAACCGTCTGGCGATTGATGGATGAATCGGGAATGTCTTTTGCTTTTACAAAGATGGGGTTCATGCCAATCTCCATGCTGTTAGCCACGATACAGACGAAGGGAGCAATTCAATTCAGTGAAATGTCGAAAAGATTTCCGAATGGTACAGCAACAAAGTCACTGAATAGATTCGGGCAGTGCAGTGTGAAAAAAACCGGCAAAGTCAGAAAAGTGCCTCGCGCTGCATGT
This sequence comes from Conus canariensis, assembly GCA_033310375.1. NCBI lineage: Eukaryota > Metazoa > Mollusca > Gastropoda > Neogastropoda > Conidae > Conus > Conus canariensis. Next base: position 19,994 of record JAMYXO010000391.1, on the reverse strand, counting down.
AAACTTGCGTACTGCGTGTGAAGAGCACTCAGTCAAACATGTCTGCATGGCACGGCTGATGCTCGCAGAATCATTTAAACTCAAACTTTGAGGAGCTGCAGCTTTTGTGTAGTGTACTGAAACCTCAGGTAGTAGCTCTTCAGCTAACAAAAATTAAAAGCCAGAAAACCATCAGTCTGTCTGGCTTCAATATTCTTTTGAAAGCTGTGGTGCCATTAAATTCTGATCCTGATGTGTCCATAGGCGAATCCAGTACCAGCTCTTCAGCCACAATGGACTCGTTTTGCTCAAAGACAGATGTGTTGAAATCTGAAATTTTTTGGACATTGCAGATCGTAAACTCACACCAAAGCTTCAACTCTTGTGAACAGAATTCTCAGCTTTTTCAAACAATGTTTCCAGATAGTCAGATCACCAAAGGATTTCAGTGTGGTGAGGGAAAATTCAGGTATTTGGCAACATTTGGCATTGCACCTCACTTTCATTCTTTGTTGAAAAAATAAACAAAAGGGAAGGGAATAAACAAAGTGCTTTTGGTTTTGAGGAAAGTCTAAACAAAAAAACTGAAGCTGAAAAGTTGGTATAATTTGCGATTTGATGCCCGGGACTTTTGAGTTTTCTGTTTTGAAAGATTTTCCCAGGGGAGTACAAATAGTATTCTGCTTTCTGCTGTGTAAAAGGTAACGTGTCAGGTCGCCAAAGGGCAGAAAAACGGGTTGAGGGGCGTATCCAGGTAGTTGTGTTGTTTTTTAATAAAAAAAAGATATCTTAAAATACACACACACACACACACACACACACACACACTACCTCATCTCATCACCGGCCCTCCAAATAGTCCTTGATCGTCCTCAGCAGTCTTGCAACACCTGCACAGAAAACAGAATCAGCTAGTATATGTTCCCAACGATGCTGCCCCTGTGAATAACACTCTCACACACACACACACACCTCCCCCTTCCAACCCCTCCCCTCCCCTGTTCCCCCCCCATCCCACACCCCCCCACCCACCCCCCACCCACCCCACCCCACCCCCCGCCTTGCCCTCCCCCCCACCCCACACCCCGCCTTGCCCCCCACCCCACCCACTGCCTCCCCTCCCCAGTCTCTCCCTATAATGTCTGCGTGGTGCTAATGTAATTAAATACTGATAACTGATAAACTTTGGTTCTGCATGCTGGCAGGCCCAGTCTCCGTAACCGTCGTTTTCCTCTCTCATGCCTATGCACACTCTGATTTCATTCGGATTTTTCGGTTTTGGTGCCGCGACAATTCTTGACACCCGTTCTGCTGGACCAGAAACTTTTTCAATTACATCTTCCTTTTCAAGACGATACAGTTCTTTGGCAACTTTGTTTCTCAAATGGAACGTATGCCGCTATGTTTGCGCGCAACGGGAGGAACAGATTCGTCAATGTGAAGCGGAACATCAAAATCTTTCAAATTTCCGATTCCGTTTGTGATACCGGGATATTTATCCAGAATGTCATCATCTTTCTGAACCAAACTGATTCCAATGTGAAGCACACCAATTGCTTCAGCGCTAGATTTTCCCAGCAACGGAGGAGCAGAGCCAGGAATGATCAGGAATTCGGCATTTGTCAATGATTTGATCTCTGGTAAAGTATGTGTCAATGATTTGATCTCTGATAAAGTCATGTGTAAATGATGTGATCTCTGATAAAGTCATGTGTCAATGATGTGATCTCTGATAGTCATGTGTCAATGATTTGATCTCTGGTAAAGTCATCTGTCAATGATTTGATCTCTGGTAAAGTCATGTGTCAACGATTTGATCTCTGATAAAGTCATCTGTCAATGATTTGATCTCTGGTAAAGTCATCTGTCAATGATTTGATCTCTGGTAAAGTCATGTGTCAATGATCTGATCTCTGATAGACCCATTTTCCTTTGCTCCAAAATCACAGTCTTTTGCAAGTTGGCGCAAACCGGCATGCTTTCACCCTCTTCTTGTTTGGCTTGAGGAAATAACTGACATTGATACGGAATGTTCCATGCCGGCTTGAAATGATTTCTGAGCGCCGTTTTTGCGTCATTATACCACCCACCCCACCCCCATTCCCCATCCCTCCTCACCCCTTCTTCCAAGCTGTGTTGTTAAAACTAAAGAACTTCGACTGCTGTCAGCCTTTTCATCTGAATTGTAAGGAACACAAATCACAAATCACACACACACATACACACACACACACAAGCGTGCACAGAGTACTCTCACTGAGCCCTCTTAACTGCCTGATTCTTCATCTGTGCTGTGATAGCAACATGGTGATTACCACTGAGAACACACAATGAGCTTTTCACCATTATAAACACACACAGCGTGCACAGAATACTCTCACTGAGCCCTCTTAACTACCTGGTTCTTCAGCTGTGCTGTGACAGCAACACGGTGATTACCACTGAGAACACACAATGAGGTTTTCACCATTATTTATAAGCACCTCATCTTGTCTCCCATGCTACCCCCCCCCCCCCCCCCCCCACCAGCCTTCCCATGCTCTGCCCCACACACACACAACCTTTTTCTGCAAACTGCAGAAATTCCAGTGAGGCCCTCTCCAAATGGCAGCAGCGGAGTACTTTAGTAAGCTGCATGTGCGATCTGGGTACTGGTAAGACAAAAAGTCTTCCTACCTAACCACCAGAAAAGTATGTTAACAAACAACCAATTTTTTTTTTCATTTTTATATTTTGTAAGTTTTTTTTTTTCATTTTCTAAATTATCTTTAGTTTTTTTTTGTTTATTTTTTTTGTTTTTATAAACTACACACACTGACATAGACATGACGAAGACAACACTTCCAAAACTTTCTAATCAACATAGGAAACTTTTTTTTCTCCAAATTTGTCATTTTTTTCTTAATATTTTGTAAGTTTTTTTTATTTTTTGAAATTATCTTTAGTTTTTTTTGTTTGGTTTTTTTTATTTTTTATAAACTACACACACACTGACACATGACAAAAAAATGATAATACAAAAAATCAAATATGACATCGCCTTTCTAGTGGACAAGAAACGTTGAACTAAGCATAAATCTTACATCATGGCACTGGCAGAAATGCAAGTTTAAGACAGGCTGCCAATCTAACATAAATGCAAGCAACACAGAGGGCAGTAACCCCTGCCCACATATATACACACACACTTCTGATGACATCATAGCCAAGCGCTTCAGGCAGTTGGACTTTCTGAACACTTACTAAGAAAGTGACACACCAGATGCTGAGTGAGGAAAAAAAAAATGACAATGAAACAAAGCAAAACAAAAACAGATTCTGCTGAGCAGCATTCAAGTATTATAACCATACTAAAGATAATTAGTGTGTGTGTGTGTGTGTGTGTGTGTGTGTTGTGTGTGTGTGTGTGTGTGCAGGCATGCGTGCCTGCATGTTGGTGTGTGTGTGTGTGTGTTGTGTGTTATGTGTGTGTGTGTTGCCATACAGGTTGAAAAGATATATTCAGTTGGTATAAATAAGTCTGACTGTATACACTGATTGTTAATCAAGGGAGAGAACTGTGTGAAGGAAACAACTGCTGCTGACAGAAGAGAGAGAGAGAGAGAGAGAGAGAGAGAAACTATGTTTTAAGCCAGCCACCGATTAGACAGTCGGGGACAGAGAAAACCAAGTGGCACTTTTCTTGATAAAATAGCTGCCCAAATGAAGGTGATGGGTGGGTTTCCAACTATTGCGATTTTTGGTTTATCAGATTTTGGTGTCCAACTATTGCAATTTTTGGTTTATCAGATTTTTACTTTTTAAAACTAATGCTTTTGTTTGTTGTAAATGACTCGGGTAAAGGATGCAACCAAGAATCAAAGGCAAAGGGTTTCAGATGGAATAGTTATCAGAGAAACAACACAACTGTCACTGTGAAGAAAACGGGTTATATGGGAAAGCAAGATATCAGTTTTGTTTTTTTTTTTTAAATCAAAAACAGGAAAGAGTGAAAAGGGTAAAAATGAAAATATATGCAAATAACGAGTGTGATTTTTTTCTCTGTTAAAAAAAAAAAATGGAAAAAAGGAAAAGATGAGAGGAAACAGAAGTAGTGTAAATCAGGGGAGGCAACTGACAGGGGGTGTGCCACTGCAGGGCAGAAAAAGGAGTCAGTGACAATGGGAGGACATTATGAAGTACAGTGGGGTATACTATGGAGGTGGGAATGGGAAAGGGTGGACACACAGGGGTTAGGGTGATAAGTGATGGTGGCTGGGGTGAAATGTAACACACATTCAGTGGATTAACTGCAGGGCAGAAAAATGAGTCCGTGACAATGGGAAAACAACATTATGAAGTACAGTGGGGTATACTATGGAGGTAAGAATGGGAAAGGGTGGACGCATAGGGGATGGGCACATAGGGGTTAGGGGTGATAAGTGATGGTGGCTGGGGTGAAATGTAACACACATTCAGTGGATTAACTGCAGGGCAGAAAAATGAGTCTGTGACAATGGGAAAACAACATTATGAAGTACAGTGGGGTATACTATGGAGGTAAGAATGGGAAAGGGTGGACGCATAGGGGTATGGGCACATAGGGGTTAGGGGTGATAAGTGATGGTGGTTGGGGTGAAATGTAACACACATTCAGTGGATTAACTGCAGGGCAAAAAAGTGAGTCCGTGACAATGGGAAAACAACATTATGAAGTACAGTGGGGTATACTATGGAGGTGGGAATGGAAAGGGTGGACGCATAGTGGGTTAGGCACACAGGGTTAGGGTGATAAATGTGAGGTGGCTGGGGTGAAATGTAACACACATTCAGTGGATTAACTGCAGGGCAGGAAAATGAGTCCGTGACAATGGGAAAACAACATTATGAAGTACAGTGGGGTATACTATGGAGGTGGGAATGCGCACATCAGTGACAATACACATCCTCAAAATCACCACCTTGAGGAGGGGAGACAAAACCTTGGCAGCAGGACTCTGGGAATTAGAAAATAGAGCAGAAAGAGACTGGTGACAAGTGACAAGTGAAGCGAGAACAGGATTAGCAGAGGGTCAGGATGAATGGCCAGACTGGAATGTGGGTTTCAAAAACAAAAACAGCTGAGTGGGAGATGAGGGAAATGGAGATCAGACAGGTGCAAACAGAAGTCTGCCAAATGAGGGTTAAACTTACAGCACAGAAGTGGACATGGGAGAGGAATCAGGGAAAAGACCAGAAGGGGGAGGGGGTAGACGAGACAGGCAAGACAAAAAAGTGAAGTCTGGGAAGGTGAGAAGGAGGGCAGAAATGGATTTCAAGAACAGGAGTACTCAGATGAAGGGTGGAGACATTTATAGTGGGATAGGAACAGCTAAGTACCTAAACATCTCATCCATGAAACGGTTTTGCTGAACAAGTTGCAAGTCAGAAGAACACAAGAGAGTAAGAGGGAGTGTACATGGTCACAAGATCAGAGAGATAAGGTGCAGTGCCAGCATGTGGTGCGCCTTGTGTGTTCAGAGCATGTTCAGTGTGAGTGAGACAGACAGACAGATAAAAAGTGTGTGCATGTGTGTGAGGGAGTGTGTGTGTGTGTGTGTGTGTGTGTGTGTGTGTGTGTGTGTGTGTGTGTGTCGTGTGCATGTGTGTATACATCCATGTGTGTATTATTCTATAAATGAGATTCTAGAACTTACCAGAAATAACAAGTTAAACTAAAGACAGAAAGAAAGAAAAAAAAACACACACACAATTTCAAAAGTATGAACTGAAAGAAAGTATTAAAGGAATCTTTAAGTACATAAAGTGTTAATAATCAAATATGTTTCATGTCCACTAGAAAAGCGATGACCAAATAATACATAGAAGCCATACATATGCAAATAAAACAACCAACACTGTCAAATGAAAAAAGCAAACAAAAATGTCAATGTGGGGCTGCCGGTCTCTCTGACCTAACCTAAACTACCTGTCATGACCTATCCCTACCTGACCCTAATAGTTCACCTCTACCTAATGCCCGGGCCATTTTCCGACATACTGCTACTTCAAAATTTCAATCTCACTGTTGCTGCTAGTTATAAAATGAGCATATCTACTTTTCAAGGCTTTTCAAAGTACCAAAACTAATCAATACCATTTTTTTTTTAATACATCAAATTATTCTTACTATATTACACTATTAAGCAGCACAAAAACTAACAATACTAGCGCTCGTAATTCTATTACTGATGTGCCCATCAAATAAAAGAGACAAAACGCTACAGAACTGAATATACAATAAGAACAAGGTTAGTACAGCAACACTATCAAAACAAACATACTTTAAAGACTAAATCTTTTTTTCTAAACAAACTATCTACTCCCATCCCTTTAAAGTTAACTATGCTATGAACTGTTAGATTTGCCCTTTGTTCACTACACCCTCTACATGACAACTCTCAACCCTGGCCTTACCTCTGACCTACATCAGACCCCCACCATCTGCACAAGACTGAAACAGGAGGCGACGATCAACGCCGGGCCCTCCTCCTCCTGTTCCGCTCCTGGCGCCTCAAGTAGGCCTCTGTTCTGAATCGACAGACTGATACCGGTCAGGGGGCCTTCTGACACGTGTCGAGCGACGCAACATCGGCTCTCCTACTGCCGGAGCAGGTTGGCCTTGCCTAGGCCCCTGTGGAGGGGGCTGATGGACTGCCCCCCCTACCACAACCACAGGTGGTGCAGGATGGGCCTGCGGAGGGGGCTGATGGACTGCCGCCCTCACCACCACAGGTGGTGCAGGTGGGGCCTGCGGAGGGGGCTGATGGACTGCCGCCCTCACCACCACAGGTGGTGCAGGTGGGGCCTGCGGAGGGGGCTGATGGACTGCCCCCCTACCACCACAGGTGGTGCAGGTGGGGCCTGCGGAGGGGGCTGATGGACTGCCGCCCTCACCACCACAGGTGGTGCAGGTGGGGCCTGCGGAGGGGGCTGATGGACTGCCCCCCCTACCACCACAGGTGGTGCAGGTGGGGCCTGCGGAGGGGGCTGATGGACTGCCGCCCTCACCACCACAGGTGGTGCGGGTTGGGCCTGCGGAGGGGGCTGATGGACTGCCGCCCTCACCACCACAGGTGGTGCAAGTGGGGCCTGCGGAGGGGGCTGATGGACTGCCGCCCTACCACAAGCACAGGTGGTATTGGTGGGGCCTGTGGAGGGGGCTGATGGTCTGCCCCCTCCCCCACAACCACAGGTGGTGCAGGCTGGTCTTGTTGAGGGGGCTGATGGTCTGCCCCCTCTGCAACCACAGGTGGCGCAGGTTGGGCCTGCGGAGGGGGCTGATGGTCTGCCCCCTCTACCACAAGTGGTGCAGGTACATCTGCAGGTGGGGACTGATGATCTAATCCTCCCACATCCTGCCCTAACACTGCCACCCCCCTCCCCTCCCTATCTTGCCCTGCATCTATTACACCCTCTACATCTACACACCCCCATCCCTCCTCTCCCCCCCTCCCTCTTACCTCTTCTTCCTCCCTCCCTTCCCAATCCTCTACCACCTCCATCCCTTCTACCTCCCACTCCCTAACTTGGTCATAATAGGACTCAGACCTGACAGTGGAGGACAAGACAGGCACAGGGGTATTGGCGGGTGAAAGCACCCGCCGTGGCTGCTGCCCTGGGGACCTAGCGGTGGACGTGGATGGCTGGGGTTCATCATCGGGCAGAGGGCTGGTGGCCTCTAGCGCCGATGTGAACCCCGTGCTGTCTGTCTGTGTGCCTGTGTGCCTGTGTGTTGGAGCCGACTGCGAAGCAGTCACACACTCCATGGTGCTGTCTGACTGGTCATGCCTGCTGTGTGTGGTGGAGTCGTTTCTGTGAGTGTCTGCGCCTAACAGACCTACGGCAGCAGCCGGGGGACCTACCCTAGAGGCCCGGGTCGTCTGACCGGCAGCACACTCACTACCACTCCGGGCGTAGGGGGAGAAGCGAGGAGCAGTATGGGACCTCCTGGATGGTCCAGGACTGGAGTGGGGCTGCTCCCCTGTCCCCTGGTCTCCTGTGCAACAGAATCACAACGTCCACATCAGTTTACCAGCACTTGCATCAGAAACACGGTGCAGAGCTGGATTCAATTCAATGTGGGCAGTGCAGTGACAATACATACATCAGTGACAATACGTACATCAGTGACAACATACAGATCAATGACAATACACACATCAGTGACAATACGTACATCAGTGACAATATACAGATCAATGACAATACACACATCAGTGACAATACGCACATCAGTGACAATACACACATCAGTTACAATATACACATCAGTCAGAATACACACATCAGTCACAATACACACATCAGTCACAATACAAACATCAATCCACTAGCACATGCCAGAAAAACACTGCGCGGAGCTGGATTCAATTCAAAGTGTGCAACACTGTCATAGTACACGCATCAGTGACAATACACACATCAGTGACAATACACACATCAGTGACAATACACACAGCAGTGACAATACACACATCAGTTACAATAACACATCAGTGACAATACACACATCAGTCACAATACTCACATCAGTCACAATACACACATCAGTCACAATACAAACATCAATCCACTAGCACATGCCAGAAAAACACTGCGCGGAGCTGGATTTAATTCAAAGTGTGCAACACTGTCATAGTACACGCATCAGTGACAATACACACATCAGTGACAATACACACATCATGACAATACACACATCAGTGACAATATGCACATCAGTTACATACACACATCAGTTACATACACACAACAGTGACAATACACACATCAGATACAATACAATACACACATCAGTGACATACACACAGCAGTGACAATACACACATCTGTTACAATACACACATCTGTTACAATACACACATCTGTTACAATAACAATACACACATCAGTGACATGCACACAGCAGTGACAATACACACAGCAGTGACAATACACACAGCAGTGACAATACACACATCAGTGACAATAAACACATCAGCGACAATACACACAGCAGTGACAATACACACAGCAGTGACAATACACACATCAGTGACATACACACACCAGTGACAATACACACATCAGTGACAATACACACATCAGTGACATACACACATCAGTGACAATACACACATCAGTGACATACACACATCAGTGACATACACACAGCAGTGACAATACACACATCAGTGACAATACACATATCAGTGACATACACACATCAGTGACAATACACACATCAGTGACAATACACACATCTGTTACAATACACACATCAGTGACAATACACACATCAGTGACATACACACATCAGTGACATGCACACAGCAGTGACAATAAACACATCAGTGACAATACACACATCAGTGACAATAAACACATCAGTAACAATAACCACACCAGTGACAATAAACACATCAGTAACAATACACCACATCAGTGACAATAAACACATCAGTGACAATACACACATCAGTGACAATAAACACATCAGTAACAATACACACATCAGTGACAATAAACACATCAGTGACATACACACAGCAGTGACAATACACACATCAGTGACAATACACACATCAGTGACATACACACATCAGTGACATACACACAGCAGTGACAATACACACAGCAGTGACAATACACACATCAGTACAATACACACATCAGTGACAATACACACATCAGTGACAATACGCACATCAGTCACATACACACATCAGTCACAATACACACATCAGTCCACTAGCACATGCCAGAAAAACACAGTGCAGAGCTGGATTCAATTCAAAGTGTGGAAAACTGTCATAGTACACGCATCAGTGACAATACACACATCAGTGACAATACACACATCAGTGACAATACACACATCAGTCACAGTACACACATCAGTCCACAAGAATATGGTAGAAAAACGCTGTGGCAGAGCTGGATTCAATTCAAAGAGAGCAGTACAGTTACAATACACACATCAGTCACAATACACACATCAGACACAGTAACACATGTCAGTCACAATACACACACCAGTTTACAATACATGCATCAGTTACAACACACACAACAGTCACAATACACACATCATCCACCAGCACATGCCAGAAAAACTCTGTGCACAGCTGGATTCAATTTAAAGAATGCAGCATCATCACAACCCACACACTGACCCACAAGTCCTTCAAGACACAACTAGTTGATGTGATTTTGGCAGATATTTTCATATAATGCTTTCTCTATCTTGAAACTCACTTGTGCTCTGCTTCTTGCTTTCTTACAATAATCAGCTAGGACAGAAAAGAGGCAGGCACCAGCAAAATTATTTCTAAGAGGTGAAAAGAAGCAATTTTGGAACCATCCTAGAAAAAAAAAAAGCAACAACAACAGCAACTAAGTCACAATTAAACTAGCACCTCTGAACTATCGGGGTCTGTGGGCCTATCAAATGAGATTTAATTAATTGTCTAGCAATTGGTCATTCACAAGGACATGAGATATGATGTGCGTACATCTAGCCACTGACGCTTGTATCATGCCAGAGACAAGACACATGCTTTTTCCAGCAAAAGAGAAATCATTGTTTCACAAGGCACTCCTTTCCTTTATATTCTTCTTTCACTTTATCGGTTAAAGATAGCAAGGCTGGGTCCTCTCTGTCATTTTTTATCAGCCAGATTTCATGTAGCTGCTCAGATCTACAAAACAGTCATCGCCGGCTGTCAGTCTGGTACCAGTACCTAGTCTGGCACTATGGCCTCACATGATCAAGATGAAAGGCCTGCCGAAGTAAGGACTGGAGAGATTCCAAACCGGAAGGAACATTAGAGGACAGGCTTCAAGATGTAGCTCAAAGTTTGGATGCAAAATGGGAAAAGAGGTTCAGTGAATTCAAAACTCATCTGAGAACTTCCTTAAAACGTAAACTCGATGCCGGAGACATGAGCGGAAAACGATTCTGACGCTGAATATGACAAACCCTAGCAGTGTGAAAAGGCACTGACTGAGGGAAATGCATGGAGTTCTACCTCTAGCTCCACTAAGAAAGAAAACACTCAGTTGTTTGCTGAAATCAAACAAGAGCTCAGTGGAAAAGAACTGCTAGTGTTAAAAGGCACTGACTGAGGGAAATGCATGTAGCTCTACCTCTAGCACCACTAAGAAAGAAACACTCAGTTGTTTGATGAAATCAAACAAGAGCTCAGTGGAAAAGACTGCTAGGTTAAAAGGCACTGACTGAGGGAAATGCATGTAGCTCTACCTCTAGCACCACTAAGAAAGAAAACACTCAGTTGTTTGATGAAATCAAACAAGAGCTCAGTGGAAAAGAACTGCTAGGTTAAAAGGTCAGTGACTGTTTGGCAACAACAGTCAATGGGCGTTTTAGATGAAACTTGAGTGAAAGGTCAGAAGGAGAAACCTAAGGCTCAATGGAAAATGCGCAAAATTAGTTTTGCCGTTGGTAAACAAGGAGAAATTGATCCAAACTTCAACAGATAACGCAAAGTGGATCTGAGATCGCACATGCTCAGCGCGCCATTATCAGGGCCACAACCACGACTGCCCGCGTGGCAGACCAAATGAGACTTCACGGACAGAATGCTGAACTGATTCGGAACTGCACAGATGGAATTGCGTTGCTAGGACACGCCATGCAGGAGTCATCCATGTTCCGTGTCAAGATGAGTGTCCACGGTCCAATCTGTGCAGTGTGATGAAACAATTGACGTTACGGAACATTTGTTTTGGTGACAATCATTGCTTCCACCCTCAGGACATAAATGAAATGGAGAAGATAGGCTACAAAGCCTTGTCTGCTGGGAAAAAGGGAAACATCCCCAAATTTACTCGCTTCCAGTATGACGGCAATGGGGGGGCCACAGAAAAAGGGTCCTTTCGTTTAAGGGGCCGCTCAAACAAGCATTTCCCAGCCAGACATGGGGCTATCAGTCCCCAAAGCAACAGACACGGGAGCACGCTACAACAGCTTTCCCAAAGGGTGCAACCCAGAGGAATAGCTTCTCTCTGTCTCAGTAACTGAGGTAAGTGATTTTGATGCACAGTTAACCAGCACTGTTTCAGTTGCTGACACTGGAAGCCAAAGAGTTTGAAGCAGGGTAGACTGGCTAAAATTTACAGAAAATTGGGTTAAGCTGACATCAGATCCCAACATCCTAAATGGGTGGACTGGTGTTGAAATTGAGACTGACTGTAATCTGAAAGACTTCGCTACTTTTTCATGTCCACCCTCACATTCGTTCAGGATGAATGCTGCAAGAAACAGCTGTTACTGATGAAGAAATTGAAAAATTGGTTTGGAAAAAAGTTGTAACAGAGTGTGAGCACATTCATGGAGAAGTGGTGTTACCAGTCTTTCCCTCGGCAGAAAAAAAGATGGATCACAGAGAATGATCCTAAACCTAAAAAGTCTAAATGAAGAAATAACCTATCACCATTTTAAGATGGTCACTTTGGCTATGGCCTTGGTTTTGGTTAGCAAACAACTGCTATACCATGGCATCCTTGGACTTGTAAGAATGCTTACTAACTCTTACCCATTTGCAAGGAATACAGAAAGCTGTTGAGATTCGAATGGAAAGGAAAAATTTTTGAATGCAATGCGCTCCAAAATGGGTTGGAGTGTTTGTTCATTAAAATCATGAAGCCAGTTTTTGCTACCTTGAGATTAAAAGAATGTATCTCAACAGCTTTCTTGAATGATTCCTTGCTTATGCGCATTTGAAAGAGACAGTGCCAGGAAAATGTCATGGACACACTGGACACATTACATTAGCTAGGATTCATAGTAGTTGTTATCATCATCATCATCATCATCATCATCATCCAATTATTATTGTCATATTATTATTATTATTATTATTATTATCAATGCTACTATTATAACAACAACAATTTCACTTTTCTAATTCTCTACATTATTAGAATTATGATTTCTGTTATCCTAATTGTCATCAGTGTAGCAATGTTAGTTTACCTATGAACTGATTTCTTAGGTTTTATCTTACTAACTATCCTATTTTCTATAGTCTTGCTCTTCTGCTTATTAATACGACTCATAACTACTAGTATTGTAGGCATTCTTCTTGCTCTTCCTCTTCTTCTTCTTCTATTACCATAATAGAACTACTACTTCTATCAACAAATTATTGTTAACATCATTATTAATATTATCAGTACTATTTTCATTATGAAATTACTATTGTTATAAACTGTCTTCTCCCCCTCCCTCTTCTCTTTAACGGCTGGGCTATAAGCAACATTATCTTAATCTTCTCTTCTCTTTAAGTTTCATTCTGTAGTTTTCCAACCACGCCACATTTTCACCCAGATCAGAGTTAAGTGAGCGATTGTTTCACCACTTTTGTTTGATCATTCTGAAATATTGTTTTGTACAGCCTAAAGAGGACTCAATAAGTCAAGATGCATTTGTGTCTGTGGAGAATTTGTTCCTTTGTTTGGCAGCTCAGTAATTCTGTTCTTCTGTTTGGTTTTTGTCATGTTTTCAGTTCTACCTACACAGGCCATCACTTTGAAACCCTCTTTAAAGAGAAAGCCTCACAGTCTGCGGCCCCCATGCCCATTCTCTTACAGTGACCTCAGTGTTGATTTCCTCTCCGCCCATTGGTGAAGTCCTGTCAGGGTCACCAGCGTCAGCCAGTTTATGGAGACTGTCATTGGACAGATGTGTTTGTGCTCTTGGAGGGAGAGCTCAGTCAGCTGGCTCCACAATGAAATTGTCAGTAGGGGGCTTACTAGGTGCTGTCAAGGCTGTTCCTCAGATCAGAACAAGTCAGTAGGGGGCTTACTAGGTGGTGTCCTGGCTGTTCTTTCAGATCAAAAACAAGCACCACCACACACCACCAAAAGTGACTGGGCAACAGGGGGGGCATCTCTTGAGGGTCACCTCAATGACAAGCAATTGACTGCTCCAGCAGAGGGTCGTGTCGGGGCCAAGGCTGGCGGATGACCACGCTGTGGTTTGTAATGGGTTACCTCATGACAAGCCATCGCCCCTGCTTCCTGTAATTGTCGTGTCAGTGCCAAGGCTTGGCGGTGAGTAACTACGCTGTGGCGTGGATGGGTCACCTCATGACAAGAAATCGACCTCCATGTAATTGTCTTTCCCGGGGCCAAGGCTTGGCGGGATGAGCCACACTAGTGGCTGGTGGATGGGCCCAGGGGATAGCCACGCTGTGGCCTGTGGGGGTCGCTGGATGAGGCACCTGGGGCTGTGGATGGGTCGCGGGATGACCACGCGTGGCTGGGGATGGGTTGCGGGATGACCAAACGCTGTGGCTGGGGAAATGGGTCGCGGGATGAGGCACGCTGTGCTGTGGATGGTCGCAGGATGAGCCACGCTGTGGCTGTGGAGGGTGTTGCGGATGAGGCATTTGTGGCTGTGGATGGGTCGCGTGATTGGGGCCGGGGCTGTGGCTGTGGATGGGTCGCCGGATGACCACGCTGTGGCTGTGGATTGGTCGCGGGAAGAGACCACGCTGTGGCTGGAAGGTTCGCGGATGACCACGCTGGGGCTGTGGATGGGCAGGGGAAATGACCTTGCTGGGGGCTGGGGATGGGGACCCTGCAATGAGCTGGGGTGGGGGGCAACCCTTGATTTGGGCTTGGAAGAAAAAAACCCGTAAAAAATGGTTTAAAAAAAAAAGAAAAAAAAAAGGAAAATCAAGTAGGCTTGTTTAAGATGATATTGCGGCTGCGGGTCGGTTATTTAACATCTATTGCAGTATATTTTAAAGTACAGAAAAAGATTTTGCGTCTTACTAAGTGTCTTAAAGATCTTCAGTATCAAGAAGGGCCCCTACAAATGGGCTAGATTACAACAACCTGTAGACTCGGGCTTGTCTGGAATGCTGAAAAATAATTGGGCTGACGCCCTTGATTTTAACAAATTTAATACCCTGATGTATGGTGCCCCCCTTTGATTTTACAAGGGTTTAAAACCCGGAAAGTAAAGGTGCCCCTTTGATTTTAACAAGATTTTAAAAACCCTGATGTATGGTGCCCCTTTGATTTTAACAAGAATTAACACCCGACGTATGGTGCCCCATTTATTTAACCAAATTTAAAACCCCTGATGTAATGGGCCTTTGGGGGGTTTTAAACACGATTTTAAAACCCTGATGTATGGGCCCCTTTGATTTTAACAAGATTTAAAAACCCCGATGAGGGGGCCGCCTTTGTTTTAACAAGATTTAATTACCCTATGTACGGGGCCCCTTTGATTTTAAAAAACGATTTAACCCCTGAAGTAGGGCCCCTTGATTTTAACACGATTTAAAACCCTGATGTAAGGTGCCCCTTTGATTTTAACAAGAATTTAAAACCCTGTATGTATGGTGCCCCCCCTTTTAAATTTTAACACGGGTTTAACACCCTGATGTATATGCCCCTTTGATTTAACAAATTTAAAAACCCTGAGTATGGTGCCCCCTTTGATTTTAAAAAAGATTTAAAACCCAAAAGTATGGTGCCCCTTTGAATTTAAAACCCTTTTTAAAAACCCCGAAGTATGGTGCCCCTTTGATTTTAACACGATTTAAAACCCTGTAAATAGGTGCCCCTTTGATTTTAACACGATTTAAAAACCCTGATGTATGGTGCCCCTTTGATTTTTAACACGATTTAAAAACCCTGATGTATGGGCCCCTTTGATTTAACAAATTATAAAACCCTGATATGGTGCCCCCCTGAAATTTTTAAACCCGATTTAAAAACCCTGATTTAAAGGCCCACTATAATGAACATAAATGAGCAAGTGTACTCAGAATCTATTTCCCGATGCAGGGGGCTGATTAAAAAGGACACACTGATAGCATAGGGGTACTCAGAATCAAACCTGAAGCAGGGTGCTGATTATTAAAAGGCATACTGATAGCAGAGTTGTACTCAATCTATCCTTTATGCCGGGGGCTGATTATTTAAAGACACACTGAAAGCAGAGGTACTCAGAATCATCCTGAGCAGGGTGCGATTAAAAAGGGCATACTGAAGCAAGTGTACTCAATCTACCTGATTTCAGTCTGATTAAAAAGGACACACTGATAGATGTACTCAGAACTTTCCCCGATGCCGGGTGCTGATTATAAAGACAACTGAAAGCAATGTAAATCAGGGAAACTATCCTGTGCAGGTTTTGATTATAAAAAGGCATCTGATAGCAGCCCCAAGATAAGTTTTTTGCGGACCCCTGTGATTAAAAAAATACAGTAGACTTTGGTTTTTGACATAACATGAGTGTTGTATTATCATATGTTGGACTCTTCACTTTTAAGGTGACAAATCAATAAACAGTCCTCATTCAATCCTTTATTTTAAAACATTCTTGATTTTTTCTTTATAGTTGTACAAGCTTTTATGACAATGTAAAAATGAAGCCAATAATTTTTAAATTAAAGGTGAATGAGACTGTTTAAGATTTGTCACCGTTAAAAGTGTAGAGTCCCAACATATAGATAATACAAACTCATGTTACTGTCAAAGACCCAAAGTCTCTGTATTCTATAATCATCCAAGTCCAGCTTCAACTATAATCTGTGCTGCTAATCATATGTCCCCCTTTTATAATCACACCCTGCATCAAGGATATGATTCTGAGTACACATCTGCATAACAGTATTTCCTTTTATAATCAGCACCCTGCATCAGGATAGATTCTGAGTACACTCTATCAGTGTGTCCTTTAGAATCAGCACCCTGCATCAGGATAGATTGGAGTACACACTCGCTATCAGTTATGACCCTTTATAATCATAGCACCCTAGCATCAGGATAGATTTCTGAAGTACGACTCAGCTATAGTTGTGTTCCTTTATAATCATCACCCGCATCAGGATAAGATTGAGTACACTCTGCTATCAGTATGTCCTTATAATCAGCACCCTGCATCAGATAGATTCTGATACAACTCTGCTATCAGTGTGTCCTTTATAATCAGCAACCAGCATCAAGGATAGATTCTGGAGTACACCTCTGCTGCAGTCCTGATCATTATATTGGCGCCGTAACTTCAGGGTTTTAAAAATCTGGGTTAAAAACAAAGGCACCATACATCCGGGTTTTAAATCTTGTTAAAATCAAAGGGGGGGGGGGAAGGGAAGGGGAGGAAATCAAATGGGAAGAGAATAAAGAGGGGTGGTGGGGGGAAGGGGGGATCAAAGGGGGGGGGGTGGGGGCGGGGGAAAGGGGGGGGCGTACAACCATACATCAGGGTTTTAAAATCGTGTTAAAATCAAAGGGGCACATACATCCGTGTTTTAATCGTGTAAAATAAAAGGGGCCACCATTACCATCAGGGTTTTAATCGTGTTAAAATCAAAGGGCACAAACATCAGGGTTTTATAAATCTGGTTTAATAATCCCCCAAAAAAAAAAGGGGTGGAGGGGCCCCCCCAAAAAAACCCACATTAGGGTTTTACATCTTGTTAAATCCAAAGGGTGCACATACATCAGGTTTTAATCTTGTTTAAAATCAAATGGGTCAACATACATCAGGTGTTAAATCGTGTTAAAATCAAGGGGCACCATACATCAGGGTTTAAATCTTGTTATAAACATAAGGGGCACATACATCATGGTTTGTAATACGATTAAAATCAAAGGGGCACCATACATCAGTGTTAAATCGTGTTAAAATACAAAGGTGCACCGTACATCAGGGTATTAAATCTTGTTAAAAACAAAGGGGCACCATATACATCAGGGTTTTTAAAATCTTGTTAAAATCAAAGGGGCACCATACATCAGGGTTTTAAAATCGGTGTTAAAATCAAAGGGCACCATACATCAGGGTTTTAAATCTGGTTAAAATCAAAGGGGCACCATACGTCAGGTGTTAAATCTTTTAAAACAAAGGGGCACCGATACACATGGTAATTAAATCTTGTTAAAACAAAGGGCACCATACATCAGGGTTTTATAATTTTTTAAAAATCAAAGGGCCCCATACATCAGGGAAAAATTTTGGTTAAAATAAAAGGGTCACCCCATTATTATCTTTTTCCCCAACAAACCCCGAGTCTACAGAGTCTTTTTAATCCTATCATTTTAGGGCCTTCTTGATATGAAAACCCCTTTAACCTTTAAAAAAGCCAAAAATTTTTCCCCCGCAAAATAAAAAAAGGTTTTAAAAATCCAGCACCCCAAAATCCAAAAAAACCCTGGCTTTTTTTTTTTTTTCCCAACCCCCAACCACGGGCTTTCCCCCCCCGCACCCCCCCCTCCACAGCCACAGGGGGTCACCCCGGACCCCCCACACCAAGCTGGTTTTCCCCCGACCCCCCACACCACAGGGGCTCATCCCGCCCCAACCCGGGGCCCCCGCGCCCCAAACTCCACAGCGTTTGGTCCCCGGGGACCCACCACAGCCAAAACTGCCCACCCCCCCAACCCCGGGGGGCCCACCTGCACCCAAAAAAAAGGGGAAACAGCGTGGCCTTTTTAGAGGGAAAACCCCCAACAAGCACACGTTTGGGTCATCCGCCCCAACCTTGGGGCCCCCAACGACAATTTTCAGGGGAAAAAAATCAATTGCTTGTCATGAGGGGAAACCCCAAAGATGCCCCACTGTTGCCCAAACATTTTTGTTGGGGGGGTGGGGGTTTTTTGATCTGAAACAGCCCGGGGGCCACCTAGTAACCCCCCCTTTTTTTCTGGCACCTTCGTTGTTTAAACATTTGGGCCCTTTCTTAGCCTTCCCCAAACAAATTTAAATTGTCCAAAAAGGGGAACATTCTCCCCTAAAGGGTTTTACATTGGGCCCTGACAACTTTCAAATGGGGGAAAAGGAAATTTAACACTGATCTACTGGGGGGGAAAACATTTCCGAATGTGAACTTTTTCTTTTAAAAGGGTTTAAATTTGGGCCCCTTTAGGTTTAAAAATTTTAAAAAGACAAAAAAAAACAGAAGAAAAAAAATTTTCTAGCTGCCCAAAAAAAGTAACAAATTCTCCACAGACACAATGCATCTTGACTTTTTGAGCCCCCTTTAGGGTGTACAAACAAAATTCAGAATGATCCAAACAAAGGGAACAATCGCTACTTAACTCTGGGCTGGTAAAAAAAGTGGGGGTTGGAAAAATAAAAGAATTTAAACTTAAAAAAAGAAAGAGGGGGAAAGGGGGGAAGGGGGGAAGAAAAGGTTTTTAAAAATAGTAATTCATAATGAAAAAAATACTGATAATATTTAAAAATGAAATTAACAATAATTGTTGATAGAAAATAGTATTCTATTTAAAGGTAATAGAAGAAGAAGAAGAAAGAGCAAGAAGAATCCCCACAAACCCCAGTAGTTATGAGTCGTATTAATAAGCAAAAAAGCAAGGGCTAAAGAAAATAGGATATTTGTAAATAAAAAACCCCCGAAATCAGTTATAAGGGAAATTTCATTGCTACACTGAGAAATTTGGAAACAAAAATCATAATTCTAATAATGTAAGAATTGAAAAGTGAAAATTGTTGTTGTTTAAAAAAAGTACATTGAAAAAATAATAAAAAATATAAAATTACAAAAATAAATTATGTGATGAAAAAAAGAAAGATGATGATGATACAACTACTATGGGAAACCAAACTAATGTAAAGGTCCAGTGTGTCCATGACATTTCCGGGCCGGCCCCTTTAAATGCGCATAAGCAAGGAATCATTCAAAAAAGCTGTTGAGATACTTCTTTTTTAAACTCAAGGGACAAAACGGCTTCATGATTTTTTGAACAAACACTCCCAAACCCTTTTTGGAAACGCATTGATTTAAAAATTTTTTTTCCCTTTTCCTTTTAATCTCAACAGCTTTCTGTATTCCTTTTTAAAAGGGTACAGAGTAGTAAAACATCTTAAAGTCCAAAGGGGCCATTTATAGCAATTTTTTGCTAACCCCAAAAACCCAAACCAAGCCAAAGTGACCATCTTAAAATGGGAAGGTTATTTCTTCATTTTGACTTTTTTTTGGTTTTGGATAAATTTTCTTTTGATCCATCTT
>JAMYXO010003916.1:12500-18757 GCA_033310375.1 Conus canariensis | reverse complement strand
TTTTAAAATTCACAAAATTCATTGTACCGCCTTTGTGGTCCAAACAAATTGAACCACACGCACAAATTGATAGTGAATGCGGCAACTGCAATTTTGTGGCACACATTTCTCACGCGCCTTGAAAAACACGTGTCGCGACTTATCATTTTTGGAACAAATTGGGGTGAATTTCTGATGTGCTTGGGATCCGAGGAGCATGTGCTGAATCAAAATCATGTGAAGCACGAGCTAAATCAGGCTGTAGGTCATAAAGTATGCTCAACCAAATGTCTTTAAAAGCCACTGTACTGGCGAAAAATGCAATGCAACAGCATGCCTCCACGTCGAAGACTGAACGAGCTGGATCGAGGAAGAGCAATAGGATGGCTCCAAGAAGGAGTTGCAGTCCGGGAAGTGGCATGGAGACTTGAGGTATCACACTCTGTTGTTATCAGACTCAGACAACGCTTTCAAGACACAGGAAGAGTGCAGGAACGACCACGCTCTGGTCGACCCAGAATAACAACCCCACGAGAGGACCGATACATTGAAAGGCAGGCCACACAAGAAAGAACAGCAAGTCCCAAACAACATCAGATGTCGCCTTAGAGATGCCACCAACACTGTTGTCAGTGATCAGACCATACGAAACCGCCTAAACGCCGCTAACCTCCGTGCTCGACGACCAGCCATAAGACCTCGTTTGACTGATGCCCACAGAGCAGCACGCCGAGTATGGTGCACGCAGCACGTGAGATGGACACATGAACAGTGGGCTAACATGATGTTTACAGACGAGTCGCGGTTCTGCCTGGATCCCACCGATAGACGGAAACAGGGTCTGGAGACGCCATGGGGAGCGTTTTGCAGAAGAAGCTGTCCTGGAAAGGAACCGCTATGGTGGGGGATTCCGTTATGATTTGGGGCGGCATAAGCACACGCTACAGAACGGTTCTCTACAATGTGGCAGGGAACTTGAATGGTGTTCGCTACCAAACAGAGATTTTGCAACCCTGGTGCTGCCAGCCCTTCAACAGCTTGGACCTCAGGCAATCTTTCAAGACGACAATGCACTGCCCCATCGCACCAGAGCAGTAAACACGTTTCTCCAAGCTGCTGGTGTCAACAGAATGCAGTGGCCCGCAAACAGCCCAGACCTGAACCCAATCGAACATTTTTGGGATGAGCTGGGCCGGAAAACTGCAGCAGCGTCGTCCTCCTGCTAACCTGGGTCATTTGTTTGAGTCACTCCAGCAGGAGTGGGCTGCTGTCCCCAGGCCTTTCTGCGCACACTGGTGAACTCCATGCGACAACGCTGCCTTGAATGCCTTGCCAATAACGGGGGACACACACGTTATTAACCATGACATTGAACAAACACTCCTCCTGTGACTTTCAAATTTGGGGGTGGGGGTGTTTGTACTGCGCTCGATTCCAGTTTGTTGATTCCTCGGACTTGTCATTGTCTTTGCACACTTTTCACATATTCAATAAATTCATGTTACACTTGGAGATTGATCACTTCCCAATTTTCTTTTTTATAAGTCAGTGAAATGTTGGTCCTTAACTTTTTTTGAACAGTATACATACATACACCTGTACGTACGCATATACATTAATAAACACATACACAGCTAGTCGATTGATTTCTTCGATTGATTTTTTGAGTGGTTGACTGATTGATTGATTGACAACAGACAAATAAATCGATAGACATACACAGTCCGACCGATAGACAGATAGGTAGACAGAGAGAGAGAGAGAGAGAGAGAGAGAGAGAGAGAGAGAGAGGAGAGAGAGAAGAGAAGAGAGAGAGAGAGAGAGAGAGAGAGAGAGAGAGGAGAGAGAGAGAGAGAGACGGCGTGATTCAATGAATCTTTGTTTTCAAAGTGGCAGAAACGTGTTACATTAGTCCTCTGCTGCGTATTTCCAAATATTCTTGTATAGCCAGCCACGCCTGTGGTGTCATGACCCAAAGGGCCGTACTCTGTTGAAGCACACGGGGCGTGTTCAGTGAGAGTGTGTTGTGTTGTGGTTTGAAGCACACAGTTCACATCTAACTGTTCCAGCATCTCCAGAATTCTCACCGTGCACACTGAGTCATATTTCATTCAACGTTGACAACGTGAGTACCCAAAGCACATGCTTTGTTTATCTGTTGACCCGGTAAAAAAAGAAATATTGGATGAGAGTCGAAAAATTAAAAGACCAAAAATGCAGAAATTGAACTACTGAGCCTTCAAATGGAGGAACAAAAATAAAATAAAATGAATAAATAGATAAAAAGATACAATGCGTTTCGACTTACTTAGTCTCCTTAAAGCAGAACAAACATCATACAAAACAATCAAAATAAAGGACGAACGGTCACAGATCTTTTTAACCCGGGTGCAACGCAGGCAAATTATATAAAATAGAATGTAACGGGATTTTTTTTCATAAAGAGTCCCCCGATACATTGCAACTCGAAAGATAATGCTAACCAGAAACAATTATTTAGCTTTACCAGCGCTGAAATATTGTTGTGCACTGAAGATTGAGAAACAAAAAAACCTCATAACCAAACAAATCTTAAATAAATATTAGCAAACCGCCCAGAGAAACGTGGACAAACGAGTCACAAGACAAAACACAACGCGTTTCGACCTCTTAGGTCTTCCTCAGGTGAGAAACAAACGAATAAAACAACGAAAATTCACTTAGCTTTGATCGCTTCAGATCGCTTCAGAGTTCAGCGCAAGGAAGAAGGCCAAAGTCTATCACTTGTGACAAGCAGACATAAATACATTGCACTTAAGCCACACCACACACACACACACACACACACACACACACACACACACACACACACACACACACACACAAAATTAGATTTTATTGGTTGTTTGAATAGATCCGAGCCGTATGTGTGTGTGTGTGTGTGTGTGTGTGTGTGTGTGTGTGTGTGTGTGTGTGTGTGTGTGTGTGTGATTCAGTGGTCGGTGTCAAATAAAACTGTGAAACCATCTACAGAAATATACAAAATTTATTATTTCGTTCTTTTCTCCTCTAAATATTTTCTTGCCGGGGGGGGGGGGGGGGGGGGGGGGGGGGGGGGGGGGGGGGAAGGAGGGGACAGTGCCCTCCCACCTCCCCCCCCCCTGCTCCTTTCCGACGCCATTAACTAACAATGAATAACCGCAGAGATACATTTAGCAGTAGCCGAGGTGTGAACTTGTACCAAAACTTCCTCAATTGACATGGATTAAAGTGCAGCGGCTGTGCAAGCATGCTCTCTCTCTCTCTCTCTCTCCTCTCTCTCTCTCTCTCTCTGTGTGTGTGTGTGTGTGTGTGTGTGTGTGTGTGTGTGTGTGTGTGTGTGTGTGTAAATTTGCTTGTGATATTATCTGGACAGAAGAAAGAGCTTTCACTGGTTGGGAAAAATGATCAATAATCCAGCTAAGCTTTCGGTAACTATTAAAAATCGCTGATTTACGTGAATTGTGTGTGTGTGTGTGTGTGTGTGTGTGTGTGGGGGGTTGCTGTTGGGGGTCTGAGGGTGTGTTTGTGCAAATGATTAAAGTAGAAAGACTACTCTTTGTTCGCTGTGAGAAGAACACGAAAATCAGTGAAAGCCTATGTGGGATAAAAAAGAAAATCAAATCACTCGATGAGGAAACTTGTTTATTGATTCGCAATGATATTTGTGATTTGAATATGACTAGTTTACAGTGTGAAGTTATTGAATGTAGTGTGTTTACATTTCATGGCCATTGAAAGGAACAATGTCTTCTCTGTGTGTGTGCGTGCGTGCGTGCGTGCGTGCGTGGTCGCGCGCGCGCGTGTGTGTTTAACAAAGGCATTACTTATAGATATGAACGATTAGAAGTCGGCCTTTGCCTTCCGTACTTAACTACTGAACTGTGCTTCATCAATTTACCAGTTAATCTTGGCTTTTTTTCTATCATAGAAATATTATCATAAATAAAAGGCTTCGTAATGGTAGTTATGGTTCAATGAGGATGTGATACTTCCACACAATTTACACTGGTTCTTTCTTGCTTCCCAATAAAATGTTTCATGTATATTTCTCTCCCCCCCCCCTTTCCCCCTCAACGCTCACCGAAACGTATGACCCCAATTCAGTTGACATTCTGCATTTTGTCCCCGCCTTTTTTTTGTGAAATCACAACCTAGAATTTGAAACTGTAGCCGTGACGCAACCTCAGTGCAGAATATACACATGCCAGTATCAGGAGATTATTGTTTCTCAGGTCTAATGACAGTGACTTTGCACACTTCGGGGTGAACAGATTACACCTGTTGAATAGACATTGAATCACACACACACACACACACACACACACACACACACACACACACACACACACACACACACAAAGCCAGTTTTCTTGCCAGTCTGAATGAGACATCGTTATCGAACAAACACTACACGTTTCGACGTCTTTGGTCTTCTTCAGTCAAAATGAACAACATTCAACACAATGGACACGAGGAACGAACAGCCAGTTTCCTCCTCAAATTGGGCGCATATGGGTCCACATCCCTGATATGTTTTGTTATATGTGCATGCAATAATTACAGCTTAAAAGACGGAAGTGAGAATCATCATAGTAATTAGGACTGTGGTCTGCTGAAATGGTTATCACATTTTCTCGTTTTGTGGCTCTCTTGCCTTGTATCAACACATTCATCATATGTTCTTTTTTTCCTTAGAAAGTGCATTTTAAAGAGTTGTGTGAATGAGTTTTTTTGTTTGTTTGTTTGTTTTTTTTTTTTTTTTTCCAAATGATTTGTGAGTTGCCTTCAACGCGGTGACAGCCGCGATGTGGCCCTTTGTGATCAGCTGGGCTATAAGCAACATTGCCTTACCGTCCTTACATTTTTCTTCCGTCCTGTAAAAGACATGGATTCACATCCAATTCGTCCCTATGTTTGAAAAGATAAGTGATTTTCGTACTTCGTTTTCAATTGTCTTGAGTGTGGTTGTCTGTCTTGCCTGAAGAAGACCAAAGAGGTCGATACGCGTCGTGTTTTTGTGTTGTAATTTGTTTGCCTCTTTCATTTTGCGGAATAGCATTTTGTTTAACGTTCTCCACATGACCGTTATCCGGAAAAGGATCTACATGTATGATGTATGTGAAATTTTCGGTGTTATCTAAATCTCTAGTCCTTTCATTATTGTTGTTGTTATTTTTGTTTTTGTGGTTATCATCGTTGTTGTTGCTTGTGTTTCTTTGTTTGTTTTTTGATGCCCGTTAATTTTCCACAGAAGTTTTATCGAAACGAAAACATTCTTCTGTGCTTGTATACATGTAATTGAAAACTTTCTCGTCTGGAGACAGCATCCGTTGCGGATCTACAGTATTTGCCTGTTTCTCCCACAACAGATCAGCCTGAAAAACTCCTCCCTGAACTTCCTGCCAGTCAGACAGTACAGGTAGAAATTCACTGCACTGTTACTGTCAGCCAGCAGTCTACTGACAACGTAAATCATGTGAACTTTGGCATATTCATAACCGCTGACCTGGAGTTTTGCAACATAAAAAAGAATGTAATTGATGGAATTAGGCAAGGTCAGAACAATGAAGGTCAGGGACACTACAGTAACAGTCAAGGTCACAGAACGGGCTGTTTTTTCTCGTGTCAAAATCTGTTCTATGTTCCCCTGACTTAATTTTTGGCGAGTTTCCTTCACAGACTCCAACAGCCTCCAAACCAAAACACTGTTACCAAGGACGAGGAAAAGAAACGGGAAAAGAGAATAAATCGCCACTTCAACATAAACAAACACATCAAAAATAAAAACGCTGTAGGCTTCCGACTCCATCAGACATTGGTGCTTTGTGCCATTATCAAACGAAACCAGATCAAAACCAAAGAGATAATGAGCGTAAAGAGCAGCGTAGAACAGAGAAATTCCCAGGAGTAGACCAAGGACTGTAGGACGAGTGCACATCACGCTGACACGATGTGGCCACACCACAGACATGGCTCTGTGCAGGGTCAGACTCACCAGATACCAACAACTGATCGTCCCCGACCCTGTAGACAACCAAACTAGAATTTTACATAAAGTACTGTTGATCTCTTGCAAAAGGAAATCGAATGTGATATGCAGCCATTCTTGAAACGCCGCCGAAAATAGAACGATTAGATCCATGCAGGCCATGCTTATAAAATAATAACGAATGACGGTTTCCGTTGACGTCATTCTTTGCATGATGACAATGGTTATGACGTTTCCAAAGATTCCCAGCAACACAATAATGGGAGAA
>JAMYXO010003916.1:0-2500 GCA_033310375.1 Conus canariensis | reverse complement strand
CTATATGGGTAGGGACGGGACTTATGGGTTTTAATTAAAGGTTTGCATTTGGCAGGGTGTGATTTGGCTATGTTGGTAACAAATGAGTGGATATCTTTGTTAATTTCTCCCTTTTTCAGTGTATATATATATATGTACTGTGTGTATATGTATTGTGTATATATATATATATATATATATATAATATATATATATGTACTGGAAAAGACAGTACTTCAGCTTTGTTCCACTGTATATTATGAATCATGAATTCGATTAAATCCATTTAACCCTTTCACCTTAATGTCATTATTTCTTTGTCAACGAAATATCCCAATCAGTTGATGCGCTGGCTAAGTTAGACTGACAGGCTAATGCAAGAAAAACAGACAGTCAGACAAACACAGAGGAGAGAGAGAGAGAGAGAGAGAGGAGAGAGAGAGAGAGAGAGAGAGAGAGACTGACGGACGGACGGACGGACAGATTAATGGATGGATGAAGAAGAGAGAGAGAGAGAGAGAGAGAGAGAGAGAGAGAGGAGAGAGAGAGAGAGAGGACATACATACATACATATATATACTGTTCAAAAAAAGTTAAGGACCAACATTGAGAATGCACAAAAACTTTTTAAAATTCCACAAAAATTCAATTGTACCGCCTTTGTGGTCCAAACAAATTGAACCACACGCACAAATTGATAGTGAATGCGGCAACTGCAATTTTGTGGCACACATTTCTCACGCGCCTTGAAAAACACGTGTCGCGACTTATCATTTTTGGAACAAATTGGGGTGAATTTCTGATGTGCTTGGGATCCGAGGAGCATGTGCTGAATCAAAATCATGTGAAGCACGAGCTAAATCAGGCTGTAGGTCATAAAGTATGCTCAACCAAATGTCTTTAAAAGCCACTGTACTGGCGAAAAATGCAATGCAACAGCATGCCTCCACGTCGAAGACTGAACGAGCTGGATCGAGGAAGAGCAATAGGATGGCTCCAAGAAGGAGTTGCAGTCCGGGAAGTGGCATGGAGACTTGAGGTATCACACTCTGTTGTTATCAGACTCAGACAACGCTTTCAAGACACAGGAAGAGTGCAGGAACGACCACGCTCTGGTCGACCCAGAATAACAACACCACGAGAGGACCGATACATTGAAAGGCAGGCCACACAAGAAAGAACAGCAAGTGCAAACAACATCAGATGTCGCCTTAGAGATGCCACCAACACTGTTGTCAGTGATCAGACCATACGAAACCGCCTAAACGCCGCTAACCTCCGTGCTCGACGACCAGCCATAAGACCTCGTTTGACTGATGCCCACAGAGCAGCACGCCGAGTATGGTGCACGCAGCACGTGAGATGGACACATGAACAGTGGGCTAACATGATGTTTACAGACGAGTCGCGGTTCTGCCTGGATCCCACCGATAGACGGAACAGGGTCTGGAGACGCCATGGGGAGCGTTTTGCAGAAGAAGCTGTCCTGGAAAGGAACCGCTATGGTGGGGGATCCGTTATGATTTGGGGCGGCATAAGCACACGCTACAGAACGGTTCTCTACAATGTGGCAGGGAACTTGAATGGTGTTCGCTACCAAACAGAGATTTTGCAACCCCTGGTGCTGCCAGCCCTTCAACAGCTTGGACCTCAGGCAATCTTTCAAGACGACAATGCACTGCCCCATCGCACCAGAGCAGTAAACACGTTTCTCCAAGCTGCTGGTGTCAACAGAATGCAGTGGCCCGCAAACAGCCCAGACCTGAACCCCAATCGAACATCTTTTGGGATGAGCTGGGCCGGAAACTGCAGCAGCGTCGTCCTCCTGCTAACCTGGGTCATTTGTTTGAGTCACTCCAGCAGGAGTGGGCTGCTGTCCCCCAGGCCTTTCTGCGCACACTGGTGAACTCCATGCGACAACGCTGCCTTGAATGCCTTGCCAATAACGGGGGACACACACGTTATTAACCATGACATTGAACAAACACTCCTCCTGTGACTTTCAAATTTGGGGGTGGGGGTGTTTGTACTGCGCTCGATTCCAGTTTGTTGATTCCTCGGACTTGTCATTGTCTTTGCACACTTTTCACATATTCAATAAATTCATGTTACACTTGGAGATTGATCACTTCCCAATTTTCTTTTTTATAAGTCAGTGAAATGTTGGTCCTTAACTTTTTTTGAACAGTATACATACATACACCTGTACGTACGCATATACATTAATAAACACATACACAGCTAAGTCGATTGATTTCTTCGATTGATTTTTTGAGTGGTTGACTGATTGATTGATTGACAACAGACAAATAAATCGATAGACATACACAGTCCGACCGATAGACAGATAGGTAGACAGAGAGAGAGAGAGAGAGAGAGAGAGAGAGAGAGAGAGAGAGAGAGAGAGAAGAGAGAGAAAAGAGAGAGAGAGAGAGAGAGAGAGAGAGAGAGAGAGAGACGGCGTGATTCAATGAATCTTTGTTTTCAAAGTGGCAGAAACGTGTTACATTAGTCCTCTGCT
>JAMYXO010003915.1:15000-18761 GCA_033310375.1 Conus canariensis | reverse complement strand
CAATTTTTTTTAAATTTTAAAAAATTTTTTTCCCCCCCCAAAAAATTTCCCTTTTAAAAAAATAAAAAAACTTCCCCAAAATTCGGAAAAATTTTTTTTTAAAAGAAAAATTTTTAAATTTTTTAAAAATGAAAAAAAAATTTTAAATTTTAAAATAATTTAAAGGTGCCCAATTTGTTTTTAAAACCTTAAAATTTAAAAGGGTCCGGGTTTTTTCCTGGGGGGGGCTTTTGGGCCTTTTAAAAAAAATTGGAAAAAAAAATTTTCCCATTTTTAAAAAAAAAATTTAAAAAAAAAACCCCCCCTTTTGGGAAGGTGGGGGGGGGGGGGGACCCGAAATTTTGGGCTTAGGGAAAATTTGGAAGGGAAAAGGTTACTTTTTAAAAAACCCCCCAAAAAAGGGGCCAAACCCGGGGTTTTTTTTTTTTTTTTTTCCCCCTTTTTTGGGGGTTTTTTTTTTTTTTTTTTTTAAAAATTTTTTTGGGCCCCTTTTTTTTTTTTCCAAAATTTTCTCCCAAAAAGGGCCAAATTTTTTTAAATTCCTTCATGGTTGATGGGGGTTAAAAAAAAAAAAGGGGAAAAATTATTACCCCAAAAATTTTTTTTTGGGGGGAAAAAAAATTTTAAAAAAATAAAAATTTTTTGAAAATCGGGGGGAAAATTTAAACAAGGTTTGAAATTTTTTTCCCCCCCAAAAAAAAACAAAAACCCCCAAAATTTTTTATTTTTTCTTTTGGGCCCCAAGGGCCCTTTTTTCCCCCCCCTTGTTTTTGGGTTTTAGCCCCAAATAACGGTTTTTGGGGTTAAAAAAATTCAACCCAAAACCCAACCCCCTTTTGGGGTTTTTAAAAAATAAACCAAATTTTTTTTTGGGGTTTTTTTTTGGGGGTTTTGGGCTTGTTTTTGTTTTTTGGGTTTTTTTTTGGGGGCTTGGGGAAAAATTCCAATTTTTAAAAAAATTTTTTAAAATTGGGTTTTAAAAAATTAAACTCCCCCAAAGGTTAAAAAGGGCTTTCCGGGAAAAAAATGGAAAAACCCCTTTTTTTTAAAAAAAAATTTTTTGGTAAGGGTTTCCCCCAAATTAAATTTTGGGGGGAAAAACCCCGGGCGGTTTTTTAAAAGAGGGGGGGGGCCCCAAATTTTTTGAAAAAAAAAAAATTTTAAATTTTTTTTTCCCCTTAAAAAAAAACCCCCTTTTTTTTTTTTCAATTTTTCTCCATTTTTTTTAAAATTTTTAAAAATTAAAAACCCCCAAAAAAGGGGAAAAAAATTCCCAAAAAACTGAGGAAAAGTTTTAAAAAATGGTTACAGTCTGAGGTACAGGTTCAGTGCTATCCATCTTATGGATGACAATGAACTGGCCATCATATCATTAATCACTCACTTGATTTTATTATCGTTTGTTATCTTTTCGTGTTGCGACATTCGTTTCTCTTCTTTTTTTCCTCCCCATTGTAGACATTCTCAGGCAGCGTGTTTACATGACTGAAATAAAACCCCAGTATGTTTTGGCTGGTGCTGTAAATAACAGTACAGAACTAGAATCGCTTTCAAGTCAGGATTCTAAGAGCAACAATTTGTTCCAGAATACAACGACATAATATTCTTATTTGTGTGTGTGTGTGTGTGTGTGTGTGTGTGTGTGTGTGTGCGCGCGCGCGCGTGCGTGCGTGCGTGTGTGCCTGTGCGTGTGTGTGTGCGTGTGTGCGTGTATGTTTGTGCGTGCGTGCGTGCGTTGTTTTTGTATTATCCATCCCATCATTACACGATGGCTTATTCTTCCACGAATGCATAAACGGATTTCACGTGCAACCCAGTTCATTATTCTTTCTGTCATGCACGCGTTGACGCAGAGAGTCTCGAACTCAGAGGAATACGGGAGTGGATTGGATTCGTCTAAAGATGATGACCCACGCCGTATAGAGCAGTCTCCTCTGACTGCTGCCTCAAGAGGCTGTTGATAGCAGGGGATTGGACAGAAATTGTTTGTCGTTGGGCCTGAAGCTTCCATCGGTCAGTGTTTTAAACACGCAGCACGCAGCCCACTTTTGATTAACAACGATAGGAACGTGCTCCGGTCTCCTCTCTTCTTCTTCTCAGTTGGTGGGTGAGTGTGGTGGTCTGCATCGTCTCCCTTCTGTCTTCTTCTTCTTCTTCCTTCAAACACTACTACTACTACCATTACGACTACTTCTGCTGTTACTGTTACTACCATACTACTATAACCACTACCCCTACTACTACTAGCCACTACTACAACTACTACTACTACTACTTTTACTTCGTACGACTATCACTGCTTTCACTACTACAACAACAACAACAACTAACTACAACTCACTACTACTACTACTACTACTACTACTACTACTTTTTCTTCTATGGACTATCACTGCTTTCACTACTACAACAACACAACAACTACTACTACTACTACTACGACTACTACTTCTAGTACTACAACTTTTTCTCCTCTTTCCTCCTCCTATAACCTATCATCCTTCTCCTCCTCCTTAACACCGATGGGAAGGCCACTCTTGATCACACCAGGGAAAGGTCACTCTTGTCCACCCTCCGAAATGGTCACTCTTGGTCATCCGGGAAAGGGTCACTCTGGTCACCCCAGTAAAGGCCACCTTGTCACCCAGGTAAAGGCCACTCTTGTCACCCAGGGAAAGGTCACTCTTGTCACCCCAGGTAAAGGCCACTCTTGTCCAACCAGGAAAGGTTCACTCTGTCACCCAGTGAAAGGCCACTCTTGTCACACAGGGAAAGGTCACTCTTGTCCACCCACGGACAGTCACTCTTGTCCAACCAGGGAAGTCACTCTGTCACCCAGGTAAAGGCCACTCTTGTCACCCAGGTAAAGGCCCACTCTTGTCACCCAGGAAAGGTCACTCATTTCACCCAGGTAAAGGTCCACTCGAAAGGTCACTCTTGTCATCCAGGGAAAGGTCACTGTTTTGTCACCCAGGGGAAAGGCCACTCTTGTACACACCAGGGAAAGGTCACTCTTGTCACTCTTGTGTCACCCAGGGAAAGTCCACTCTTGTCACTCTTGTCACCTACAGGGAAAGGCCACTCTTTCACTCTTGTCACCAGGGAAAGGCCACTCTTGTCGCTCTAGTCCACCCAGAGGAAAGGCCCACTCTTGTCACCCAGAAAGGCCCGTTCTTGTCACCATGGTAATAATAACTCTTGTCACACAGGAAAAGGCCACACGGTGGTGAGGATAGGCTCTGACAATTCACAGAGGATTCCCTTCAGTAGGGGGGGGGGGGGGTGGGGGGGGGGGGGGGCGAAACGAAATGCTAAGAACAGACAAACAAACAAACAAAACAACGTATAAATCTCATTCTTCCGCCTAAGATGACCATTGAGAACGTCAGATAGAACCAATAACCCTGAAGTGTGTTCGCTACGGTACGTGTTCTATTTCGAATGGGTGTTATTGTAGAGGCAAACACGTGTTCGTATCTATCTCCTGCGTGTGTCATTTGTGTTCTTTATAACTAATGATTTTTTATTTATTGTCATTGTTTTCACATTTCTAATACAAATGAGAGTGAAAAATCCAATGAATTCCATGTTATTGATATATGTTTTTTCTTTTTAGATATTTCAACAATACATTCGTAGTACCTTTTTTTTTTTCTTTTTTTTTTTTTTTTTGGGGGGGGGGGGGGGGGGGGATGAATAACATACTATCTTCAACAAGCCCCCCCCCCCCCTCACTGTAGTTTAAAGAAAACTGTGTATAC
>JAMYXO010003915.1:0-12500 GCA_033310375.1 Conus canariensis | reverse complement strand
CCGCTGCTTGACATATCGCGCAGTGTTGTATTCATCCGCGTCAGCACTTGTGGGGGAGATTGGGACCTGCTCGTTTCCAAAGAATAGCTCTGGATCCGTCGCCAATGGTTCGGAAGAGAAAAAAAAAGAAAAAAAAAGAAGAAAGTGTAATGGGTGTTTGGATTGCTATGCTTGTTTGGTTTGGGTTGTTAATTGTTTGTAAACAAGCTGGTGAAGGAGCACATAAATGCTTTAAGAGCGTGAGGCGCGCTAGAGCTGTTGGGAGTCTGAAATAGGGCGAACGGCATAGAGGTTTGGGAGGGGAGCGAGGAGGGGGGGAGGGAGGGGGGTGTGGGTGAAGGGGGGGCGCGAGAGGGGAGTGGGCGGCGGGGAAAGACGTGGAGGTATATCAATGGAGGTTAAAGAGCATCTATGGAATTAGACGATTCCAACATTACACCTTACACTACCATTCATAAACAGGTATATCACGCGATAGCGGCTAATTGTACTGTTGAGATGATAATGTGCTTTCGATTCGTAGATTAATCTCATCACAAGTTTCACAACACATCAGGGTCACACACACACACACACACACACACACACATCACATCACACACCCACACTACAACACACACACAGGAGACAGAGAGCGAGAGATAGAGGGAGGTGCGTAATGTTTTATTGAATCCATCATATTCAAAGATATAGGAACTACACACACACACACACAAACGACACACACACGACACACGCGCAGGCACGGATGCGGGGGACGTCGGGGCTGAGTGTTGTGAGGGGGATGCGGGACAGGGCGGGGGGGGGGGGGTGGGGGGGGAGGGGGGGGGCACAGCAGGACCAGTGAGGACGGTCTGGAGTCAGTGTGTGTGGAGGGCGTACACAGGACAGAGGAGAGCGAGGGAGGGCGCAATGTTTATTGAATTCATCATTTTTCAAAGATATGGTATTTATTACTTTTAGTATGCGGGCTTATAGAATTCGAGATGAGACTGTCAAAAAAAAAAGAAAAAGCTAGATTTGGAACAATTGGATGCAAACTATGTAAATTATTAGAGGGAAGAGAGAGAGAGAGTAGAGAGAGAGAGAGAGAGAAGAGAGAGAGAGAGTGAGAGGAGGGAGAGATTTCCAGCCCTTTTTCCCCATACAACTAGTAGAACCGACCGAATACTAAGGTTAAAAAAAAAAAAACGGATTCTGGATCCGCCCTTTAAATCTGGATCGGCATCAACTTGAAGTGGTTCGCATTTGGATCAGTTCCATTTATCATTGGTCAGATTCGCTAAAATCGGTTGAGTAGTTTTTTGTGTAATTTAAATGACAGGCAGACGGACCAGACATACGAGACAGACAGACAAACACGACTGAGACATACAGAACATACAGATAACAGACAAACACATCTCCAGGCGAGGGTGAAAAACGTAACGACCTCGGTTAAAAGTTAAATTCCTTAAACTTTTCTTCTTGTTTCTCCTTAGTGTCCACAAATCATCATGTTTATTTAATTCAGACACTTTTGTTGTGAAGACCATCTTTTTTTTTTATCCCGCCATTAAGGCGCCAATACTCCAACTTCGGGAGGTGCATGCTAGTTTAACGTGTCATCCATAACCAACGGGCCAAACCGGGCCCTTCTCTTCGAAAGTTGGTTGATGGGTTTTTTACGTGAGTGCAAGATGTTTTTACGTTCGTTTCACCACACACGGAACCTCGTTTTATAATCCTCATTCGAAGGACTGTAAGAGAAGGGAGTCAGACCAATGTTTACTCCGACGAACAAGACCCCCCCCCCCCCCCCCCCCCCTCCTGTCCCGAAACGGCCCGGAGGAGATGCTAACCCGCGAACCCTAGATTACGAGTCCGGCGCTCTACCATCTGAGCTATTCCCGGCCCCCTACGGGCCGTGAGGGCAAAAGTGAAGTATCCAGAGGTTCAACAGCGCTTAGGGCACGGCACTAATGGAATGCGGAGCCCATCCCATTCCTACCACCTTGGACCGTTAAGAAGTAAACAAAACAAAACAATGGGGACTTGGTTAAACCATGCCTTTATTCTTAGGAGGGCTATTTGTCAACCAAGTTGGGATTTCATTCTATTGTGAGGAATGACTGGCTATTGAAAGCTATCTGAATAGGGAGTGTCTGAATGGGTGGGATATAGTCACATCCTAAGACTCTAATGACTTTTAAAACGGGATCCTTTTTTAAATCATACATATAATCTTGTTCAATCAATGGGAGCAAATCTACTAAAAAAAAAAAAAAAAAAAAAAAAAAAAAAAAAAAAAAAAAAAAAAAAAAAAAAAAAAAAAAAAAAAAAAAAAAAAAAAAAAAAAAAAAAAAAAAAAAAAAAAAAAATTCAAATTTTTGTAAAATAAAAAAAAAACTTTTATAAAAAGGGGCTTCACTCTAAAAAATTTGGCGCGGGTTAACCTTTTTTTAGCAAGTAATTCCCTTTTTAGTAAACTACAATAGGGGAAAAAAAGACTTTACAAACATAGCAACTACGGCACAAGACACCATAAAAGCAAAAAATTTTGGACTTAGTTTTTTTTACGACAGACTTAAACAACGGGGAAATGCATTTTCCTTTTTAAAAGGGTTTTGAAAAGCATAAAAGAAAAAATTCTTAACACAACCAATGAACCTTGCTCCCCAAAATTTGGGCGACTTTATAAACCTCAAAAACAAAAATGCAATAAATTTTTGTTTATTTTTTTGGGCAGGGGGGGAAAACCGCTGTGATTTTGTTGCACAAAATTTGCTGAATAAAAATGAAAAATCTTTTATTCCCAAAAAGGATTTTTGGGGAAAGGGGAAAAGGGTTTTAAAAAAGCTTACCCAAGCAGCGGGATCAGTGACAACACAAAGGAAATGTTTATCTAAACAAGATGGAAAAGGAAGAATCCTTACGTAAAATGGCACTGGAACAAGAATGGTGAAGGAGAGTCCTTAGAAAATAATGCGAAAAATATTTGATTATAATCTTGCTAATAGACTAATATTTAAGAAGATTGATTCTGCCATGCTAGTGACAAAACCTCAAATTTTGATTGGGAATATAATAAAAAAATTCCGAGCGCTTTTCGCAGTATGAAAAAATTTGGTTGAAATGGGTGATGATATATTAAGCTAACGAACAGTTTAATACTACGCAATACATTTGGGTTTAAAATGTAAGCTCAAGGAAATGGCCGAAATGGCAAAGGAAAAGTCTTTAACATTAATGCAAGATTTCTTTGAGTATCATATATCCATTCAAGAATGTATTTGAGAATATTGAACAATCCTGGCTAGAACAATCGCCAGACAATCGCTTTAAACCCAAAGCTTTTATTTTTGATTTATGGGAATGGGAACATGAATATTGCGAAATGACAAAAAATTAAAGCACATCTAGCATTAATAATAATATTAATTTTTGCGGCTAAATTAGATATATATATTTTGAACGTGTCGATTGCTGAAAAATATAAGACCCATATTATTATACAATTCTCCAATCCCGATTCATATGAAAAGAACTCTGATTAACAAACACGCGTTTTGTGTTTGGGTTCTAATCTAATGACCTTCTTTGTTACAACAGTTGTGTTTTGATCTCATGTAGATTAGATAGTAGTTTTACGTTGTCATGATGAAAAGTCTATTGTCAACAATGCTTTTTAATAGTTGTCATGGGATATGCTTGACGCACAACACGCGAGAAATTCCCTTTGCTTTTTAACAACTTTTTTTGGCTTGAAAAGACTGTTCATTTTCGACCTTCAAACCAACAAACTCCTTGATCACACCACCAGATAATTCAATCCTTCATCTTACCATAAAACCTCTTGTTAATATCTAATGCAAAGGCGAATCTTTAGGTAATCAGATGGAGTCGTACCATCCCGCAAGCCCGTTAGCCTACTTCTAATTCCATGTTCCTTTGTAAAAATCATCATTAGGATGTCGAGTACAAAGGAATCTGTATCTGTGTACAGACTCTGACTCTGATAACAAGGGTTTAAAGTAGTCATAAAGAAATTCTAACATCAAAGTCTTCGACAGCTCTAAACAGGTAATTAGTTATTTTTTGGGGGGGGGGGGGGAATAAAACGGGCTATCAAAATGACTTTCTTTTTTTCATCATTATGCCAAAAAGCTGATCAATGAAATCTTCTGAAGTCCTGATAATTAGGTTTTGATGTCAACTTAATTGCATCGTTCTCTCTGTGACCAATCTAACATGCTTTACGCTTGTGAGTATTTCCATAGTCTTTCCAAAACAGCTGTTGTTCATCAACTTGAAAAGTTCTTTTTCTGAAGCATCTGTGGTTTTTAGTTCTAAAGTCATGTTCCATTTGTATGGTTTAAAAAAACGTTCTTGATAAAAAGCAATTAAACGATAACCTTCAACTTAAAAACCAGTCTTAAAAAAAATTGAAGAAGCAAAAATCAGACTTTAATTTTTTTTGCCCAAAATTTTTTGGGCACAATTTTGGGGGGTTTTTCTGTTTTGCATTTTTAGACTTTCTGCCGCTAATGGATAGCCCTTTATGGAATCATGAAGTTCTGAGGATTTTTTAAATCAACTTCTAGAATGAGACCCCTTTCGATCGGGCTTCAAAAAGGGAGCCTTTTTTTAAAAAAAATTTTGAATGTTTTTTATCCGTGTACTTTTTTAAAGGGTTGCGTGGGGGAATGATTGCCCCATTCCCCAATCCATACAGATTTTTTGCATCTAAATACATGAGAAGTTAATTTTTTCTTGGATCAAGTTTTCCAAGTTTTTTTTTTTACAAATGGTGCCCACCCCATACTGATTCCCCACGCAATCCTTTTCAATCATCTTTAAACATTGGCATTTGACAATAAATAAAATTTTAACTCAGTAAATTTTAAAAAACCCCAGCTCATCCCCGGGGCAGAAATGAAAAGGGGGGGAAAACCCGGCTGTAATGTTTCATGCGGGGTTTTCCTATAATTTTCAAGACGTCCGCCCCAAAAAAAAGGAAAAAGCCAAAAAAAGGGGAAACATGATAGTCCCCCGTTTTACCCCTTAACTTTTTCCACGCATCTTGACATGGGTGGAATCAAACACTGATTCCTTTCCTCTGAGACTAAAAAAACGCGCCTTAGGGGGAAGGTTTTTCTAAAACCCCTTTCCAACGTTCATTACTCAAAGGGTAAACCCCTTTTTTAAAAAATTTGGGGGCAAAATATTTTCGTTATTGGGGGGACTTTAAGACTGCCGTGACTCTAAAAACCCATCATTTTGCAAAAGTCTTTAAAAAAGTTATTTAAAGTGAAACACATTACTTTTCTGATGACTGGCAATGCATGACACCCTAAAACGCTGTTACGCTTTTTTTTTAAGGGGGGAAATCGTAACCTCGCAAATTTTTAAAGAATATAGGAATTTTCCTTTTGGTCAAACTTTAGTTGAAGATTGCTTGGGATGTGCCCCCTCTAAACTTTCCCCAAAGTGATCAGGTCTCTTACTGTTTTTTGTTGGCCAAACCCCCCAAAACCAAAAATGAGGGCTTTAAAACAAACTTTTTTTCTTCGGGGGTCTTAAATTTTGTAAATAATTAAAAAAACAGGCATTACGCCTTCTGACTTTTTTAAAAAATTTTTGCGGGATTGGCCCTGTAAATTCCCCCCCCTTTTAATGGCCCATCGAAACCCACAAATAAGGCAAAAGAACCCAAAACTGTGTTATCTTAAACGTTTTTGGAAGTTTTGGGGGGTTCCCTTTAAAAAGGGGGAAAAAAAGGATTCAAGTCTGCGTAAAAAAAATAAGGGGGGGTTTTTAAGTTTTTTTTCTTAAAAAAACTTTTCGCCTTTTCCCGGGGGAATTAGTTTTTATCCATCAACGGGCAAAAAACAATTTTAAAATTCGGGTTTGAAACTTTAACGGACGGAATTTTTTTTTAAACATTTTTTTAAAAATTTTTGTTTGCTTGTTTTTGTAGATCACTAAAACCCACTCATTGTGCGTTTTAGATGTAGTGCAACCCATTAAGGCTTTGAAATTAGGATAATCTACATGATGGTTTTTCGCCTTTTTTTGGGGACTGTTCTTTACACAAAAATTTTGGGCAAAAAGGGGGGTTTTTTCTTCAACCTTTTGAAATTTTTAAAACAGTTTTTGGGGTTTTTTGTTTTTCAAACTGATCTTTTTTGCTACCCAAGGAAATTCAAGTTTTTAAAAATTTTAAGTTTTTTTGGCCCACGTAAATTTTAAAGATACTCTCTCTGCATTTTTGGAAACGTATGCAGCCTAGCAAGAACGCACCACAAAAAACATTTGTCGTCTGAATTTTTTTTTTAAAACTTTTTCTTTGCAACTAAGTTGGGGGAGGGGAAAACCCTTTTGCCAAAATTTGGCTCTATTTCCCCCTTGTTTAATCTGATGCTAGACTTCACCCTCAACCAACCAAGCCCCCCCTTTTTTAGCTGCTTCAGGGGTTTCAAAAATTTTTAAGAAGTTGACCCCCCCCAAAACCCGGGTGTTAATCTTTTTAAGAAAAATTCGCTTTTTAATTCCCCCCAAATTTTTCTAGATTTTCTTCGTTTATTTTTAAAATAGTCTTTAAAACAACTAACCTTACTTAACGGGGGGGTTTTTTTGTTAGTTTTTTTGGGGAACTTGGAAATACTTTTAAACGCTTGCCTGCCCTTTTTGGGTTTTTAAATAACCAAAAACAACCTAAATTTAAAAGCTTTTGACAAACGCCTTCCTCGACATTGTTTAAAAAAATTTTCATAAAAACCCTTTTTAAAATTCCCTTATCCATGTTGAGTTTTTTTCCCAACTAAAAATTTTTTAATTTTAAAATTTTAAAAAAAAATTTAATCAGAATCAATATCGGGGGCCCTTTTTGTGTTTTGGACTCAAAAACTAAAGGTATAAACCCTTTGGGTTTTTTAATGGGGAGTTTGTTTAAAAAAATTTTTTTTAAGGGTTTTTTATTTTTTTTAAAAACATTCCTTTTTTTACTGGTCGGTGTCGGGTTTTGTTGAGAAAAATTCCCTTCCTTCTTTAAGATCAAATTTTTGCCCTTTTGTATCCTCAAAATCACCTTAGGCGACTAAATTCTTCACCGTATGTTAAACGCAAGTGCTTTATTTATTGTCAGTTTAAAGGGGAACAATTTTTGCTTTTTTAGTTAACCCATAGCTGTGTGCTTTTGGAGTTTAGCTTTATTTTTTTGCTGCGGGCATTTACACCCAATGAACGGGGGCCCCCAAGATTAAAAACCAAACCCCCTAGGGGTAAAGCCCGGGCACCTACGCCTTTTTTTAAGAGACCTACACTTGTTCCTGCTTTTTAAAACACTAAGGGCCGATGCCCATATTAACTTTGTTTAAAAGCATTAAAGACACAGAAATTTTTTTGGTTTTCGTTTTTTTAAAGGCCCCGCTCTAGTTTTTTTTGCATTTGTGTAAAAGTTGGTTTAAATTTAAATTTTTTTTGTCTACGAGAGTTTCCTTTTTTTTGGGATTTTTGGGGGAATCGAACAGACATTTTTTTTAAAATAAAAATAATTTTGTATAAATTTTTTTAATCTGTTTTCTTGAATATTCAGCTGCGCATCAAAATTTTAAAAACAAAAGAAAATTAAGGGGTTTTTTACTCTCTTTTTTTTATCAATTTTAATGTTAAATTTCGTCTTTAACTGTTCCCCCCCCCCCCATGCAACATTACCCCCGTTGACCTTAGGTCAACCCTAAACCCTTTTTTTTTGTTAAATTTTCATCAACCCAAAACCCCGTGAAAGGGGTGACCCTTTGACAAAAGGGGCTACTGTTGGATTTTTAAAACCCCCCCCTCCAAAAAACCCCCAAATTTTTTATTTAAAAAAAGATGAAAAGGGGTTTTAAACCCGCAACCTAATTTTGGGTTGGGGCTAACCCTCAATTGAACTTTTAACTTTGTTATTTTGGGGTTAAAAAATTTTCACTTTGTCTTTTTAATGGTTCTTCATTTTCACACAGCAATAAAATACCTTTAAGGGGTTTTGCGGGGCGCAAAAAAAATAAAGTTCCAAATTGTGGCTGCCCGCTTTTAGATATTTTTAAGATGAATCACCTTTCTAAATTGCTAATTTGACTGATATTGTTGTAAAACACCTTTTTTAATTAGGGTTGCTAACAATGTCAAACCTAACGAGATTCGAAAATGCTGTATTTGGGGAAACATGTCTGTGATTTAATGGGCAAATTTGTTTCATTAAAAAATTATTTTATTGACAACTTCTTTTAATGCTCCTTGAAAGTATGGCGCATGCGCTTTTAAAAACCCAAAAAACCCAAGGGGATAAAAAACTTTTCCCAAAAAAAAACTTACAGCTTTTAAATTTTTTACCGTTTTTAGCATTTTCCCGGGGTCTAAAATTTGTTTTAGTGCTTCGTTTTTTTTCTTTTTCCCTTTAAAACCCAAAATCGGCCCTTTCCCTTTTTGGGGTTCCCCCTAGACACAATAGTTTTAAAAAAATTCCCGCATTTGGGGAAAAAAAGAAAAAAAAATATTTTCTTTCCCCCAATTTTTATAAAATTTCTTAACGATTGCCCGTCCCAAATTCCTTTTAAAAATGTCCTTTTTTCGTCGTTGCTGATTTAAAATTTTTATTTTAAAGTAACCTCAGCCCCGGGGACAATCACTTCTCTGCTCCTTGGGGCGGAAATTAAACAGTAAAATTTTTATCAAAACAATATAATGGTTTTTTGGGGAAAAATAATATTTGTTTTTTCCCTTCCCCCAAAAAGGGGTCTTTCAGTTTTCTATGCGGGGGCAAAAACGACCATATCTTGTACATTTTTTTTTTAAAAAAAAAATAAAAAGTTTTAAATTTTTAAAAACATTCAAAGAAGTTTTTGAGGTTTTTTATCCTTTAACGGGCATTTTGAAATGACCCTTTTTAACCATCCAAAAAAATCATTGCGGGGGAAATTTAAAAAAAAGTAAGGTCAAATCATTTTACAAAGTTTAGGCCAAAAAACCCCCAAAATTTTTGACCCTAAGATTTGAAAAAAAAGATGCCCTTTGGGTTTTTAAAAACGAAAAGGCAACTTGTTCCCGCTTACAACAAAACCAAAA
Source organism: Conus canariensis (assembly GCA_033310375.1). NCBI lineage: Eukaryota > Metazoa > Mollusca > Gastropoda > Neogastropoda > Conidae > Conus > Conus canariensis. Next base: position 3,413 of record JAMYXO010003915.1, on the reverse strand, counting down.
CCCATCAAAGTTTTTAGCAAAGACTACAATTAGACAAAGCTCAGTGTGAGCGATAAAAATCCCCTTTTGGCATTGCTAAACCGCAAGTTTAAAACAGGGGGGCATTTTGCTAAACTAAAAACCACTACAAAACTCCCAACAAACCCAAAAATTTAAAAAAAACCCCCTTTTAAAATTTAAGCCCAACACAACAAAAAAAAAAAACCTTTTTTTTTCAGAAGAAACAGTTTTAAAAACTATGCAGGGACCGCCGCTACCTATAGAAAATAACGCCCTTATCATGTTTTGAAAAGCATAAAGGGGGAAAATTTAACAAAAATTTTAGCAAAACTGGTGAACAATGAGCATAAAAAAGAAAAAAAAAAAAAACTAGTTGAGGCGATGACCAAATTTTAGGCCCTGGTTAAAGAAAAAAAAACCAAAGACTAAAAGATCTTAACAAGAAATCACAAACAAAAGGGTTTTGTCTATAACCGAGAAAAATTTTCGAACTCAAGTGACAAAAAAGAGAAACTACCCAAAATTTTATATAAGACACACGCAGAAACGAATAAAAACACTGTTTAAAAGCAAGGTGTCACATTAGCGGGGTTTAAATAACACCTTAGGTTTTTTCCAAAAAGACACTGGTGGAAATTAAAAGGCGCGGGGGGGGGAGGTGCCCCCCCCCCCATCTATAAATCAGGGGTAAAAAAACAATTTTGAACATTTTGCAAGTTTTTTAAAAAAAATTTAACCCCAAAAACAATAGACCTTTCCGGATAATGGGGGGGGTCGTTAGCTGGCTTTTCTACTGCAATAAAGTATTGGCTTTAGGGGAAGCACTTTTGGGCATTATTGTCTTAATATTTGGGGTTTTTCCTTTAGTAAAAAAGACCAAGAATCCTAGGGCATTAACCCCAAAAACAATGCCGTTTTTTTAATTTTTGGGGGCATTATTTTTTGGGCCACAAGGTTGGGGGGGGTTTGGGGGGGCTGGGGGGTTTGGGGGGCCTTTTTTTTTTTTCAAACTGGTTTTAAAATTTTTTGTCTTTTTTTCCCCCACCTTTTTCTTTCCAGCCACAAGGTTTTCCCTTATTATATTTATTATTTTTTCCTATCTGAAGTCTGAGGTCAAAAGGGGACTTAAAACCATCCAAAACAAAGTCTACTTTCGATCTTGCTTTTAAAAAATTTTGGGGACCTTTTAATATTTTAAGCAAATCAATTGCAAAATTTTAATTTAGAATCCCCTAAATTTGTAAATAATTTTTTGGGCGTCAAAGCCGTAAAGGATCAATTATGTTTGATCCGTTTGTGCTTTCGAACCTAGCAAAAACCAAACATAAGTACAAAAGGAGTCGTTTTTTTTGTTCTTTTCCCCGCTTGTTAGCCTTTAAAAATATCCAAAAAAAATGTTGTCCATGCTGTTTTATCCTCTTGCCAGGACCCGGGGGGAACAGTTGTCCTGAAGAGAAAGATGTGTAAGGGGGGATTAATCATAGTTTTACTTTCTTTCACCCCCAAAAAAAAAGGGTTTCTAAACCATATTAAGATCCAACTTTTGTCTAAAGTCGTCTTTGGGTTTTTTAAAAAAATTTTTTTCAGATCCTTTTAAAAAACCTTTTAAAAATTTCCCGTTTCTGAATGGGTTAAACGTTTTGGGCATTTTTGGGGGTGGGCTTGCAGTTTTAAAAAATACGCCTTTAAGGGGGAAAAAAATGAAACTAACACTGACCCACCAAAGGAAAAAAACAGGATGATTTTTAAAGATCACATACGACCCCCCACACCCCCTTTTTGCCCCAAAAAACAGAAAGGGTTTAAGTTCTGATAAAACTGCATCGGATGACTGAACCACACTTTCGGGAAAAAGTTTTTTATAAGGAAAGGGGTTTAAAATTTCGTTAATGGGGGACTAACCCCTTTTCTTGAAAGGGGGCATCTTTAGTCCAAAATGGAGGGGGGCATTTGGGTTTTTTTTAAAATGTAGTGCGGCCACAGAATATTTGCATTAAAATTTGAAAGCCCTCATTTTAAAATTTTTTTTAAAAATGTTGAAAAAAAAACAACTCAGGGCATCCCCTTTTTTTTTGAAATGCATTGATAAAATGCGAACCCAAAAAGGGGGGGGACTTTCCCTAAAATTTTACAAATCGTTTTTTAAAAAAAGTAAAAAAAAAGGGAAAAAATAATTCAAAACTTGAAGAAGGGAAAATTTAAAAAGCCAGTTAACCAACCTGATGGTTTTTTCGGGGTTTTTCTCCTAAAAGAAGCAATGAGTAACTTTTACATTACCCAAACTTTTAAAAAGCAAAAAAAAAAACAATTTAAAATTTAAACCGAAAAAGAAGTAGTCCATTACTTTTTTTTTTTGACTAGCTAAAATTTTAGGCTTTAAAACAAAAGCCCCCCAAAATTTAAGTTGCACCAGACGAACTTTCTTTTTGGGGGAATATCCCCCCGATCTTGCCCTTTTAACCAAATTTCTCTAAATACATTTTTGGGGGGGGCTTAGCAAATGATAAAAAATTATAATGGGAAAGGGCCCCCAACTGTTTTTTTAAAACTCTTTTCCCCCCCGGGAAACTGCATATTGCGAAATGAAATTAACATTCCCTAATTTACAGTTTAAAAAAATTAGCTTTGGGGGGGTTTAATCATTTTAAAAAAAAGAAACACAGATAAAAAAGGGGGAAAAAATTTAAATGTGATAACCCGCACCTTTTTTTTTAAAAAAAAATAATACTTGTTTTTTTTAAAAAAATCACGTGGGCCAGACGATTCGGGGTTTTCATTTTGCGCCTGAAAGGTGTTAACTTTTGAAATTTTAAAAAAACCCTTTTTGACGTTGAGGACTTTTAAAAAAACGGGGGAAGGGGGACTTTTATGGGGTTTTAGTACACTAAAGATGGTTTTATAACCAAAAAGGTTGGGCGACAACAAAAAGGTTTTTTCCCCCAAATAGAACAACTACCAATCTAAAGCAATAAACAGGTCAGTATAATTAAAAAAGTTTGAAAAACTGACAAAAAAAATGGCACTTAGAACCATATTTAAATGGGGGCATAAAAAATTTTAATTCTAACCCCCTTTTTTTTTTTTGACCGCCAAAAAAAATTTTAAAAAGCTTGAAATCTGGCCCTTTACATGTAATTTAGCCAGAGGACAACAGCGGAAAGATCGAAATAAAGGTTTTGGGGGGGGAAAAATACTCCTCCACAAAGAAATCGGTTTTTTTAAAAAAAACTTCTACAAAATTTTCAGTTTCAAACCACCACAAAAAAAGGAACACTTTTTTTAAAGATATTTTTAAAAATTTTTGCTTAAAAGATTTTGGGAGAATGGACGTGGGTGTCAGGACAACCCCTTTTGGGGAAGGGAAAATTTTATTTCTGGCAAAACTTTTAAAAATTTTCAAACTAAAATTACTG
>JAMYXO010003914.1:0-18762 GCA_033310375.1 Conus canariensis | reverse complement strand
CTCCCCCCCTCCCCCCCTCTCTCTCTCTCTCTGTCGGTCGCTGTCTCTCTACCCACCTAGACACCTGTAAAATTTCCTCTAACACCCCATTTACGTTAACGTTTTCCGTCAAATATTGAAGTGTATTTTAGTTAAATGAAAAGGTAATGGTATATGTTCCCATGGCATTTTAAAGCATCCTCAAAGTTTTACTGCATCAATGCGGACCTTGATTTTTTTTTAACGCACGCACGCACGCACACACGCACCCACCCACCCACCCACCCACCCAACTTGTATGGAAAAGGGATAGGAAAGGAAACCCTCCTCTCCCATATACTCTCTTAACGGTTTCCTATTTCAAACATAAAAGGATTCCTCTCTTCCCACCATCCGTATTGTGAGCACAGTATATGACCTCGTCACTTTTCTGTGTGTGTGTGTGTGGGGGGGGGGGGGGGGGGGGGGGGGGGTCTGTTAAACAATAACTCTAACCTATAGAAAGAAAAAACGGTGAACAGAACTCATACCCCCCCCCCCCCCCCCCCCCCTTTCCCTTTGTTTTTGTAAAAGAAAAAATTTGATTGGCAGGCTACGAGTTTTTACATTTTGACAAGTTGCAGACCAGTGGGACTGGCCGACCTGCTAGCATCAGACAGTGTGGTAGCTGAGTCCCCAAAATAAAGTCATAAACATTTGTTTGCTGCAAGCTGTAATGTACGCATTTAGCACATTCCTATTTGGTTTGATCTTAAAAAAGAGCTTTGAGAGAGAACTGGGAATAAATACTTGACTGTTAACCGACCGTGCACTGAGCAGCTGTTTAGTTATGTTTTGCCAATAATTGGTCTACCCTGAACAATACCAAACAAATGTCACACAGGCAACACGTGGGAGACCCTGGATACAAAGGTGCCAGCTGTGTTGGCCTCCGCTGCTTTGTGGAACACGGCATTTCGGTCCCGGTGTCATATAATATCTGGGAACCGTGATATCAGGGAACGCGTTCCCAGATTTACCGTGATATCTGGGAACGCGTTCCCAGATTTCCTGAACTTCCAATCGTGAAATCTGGAAACTGGTGTGAAATCTGTGTACTTTGTGAAAATCATGCCAATAAATTAATGGAAAAAAGTGACAAGAAGGCCAAAGATCTCAATTGCACCTAAATAAATTGTTTCCTACCTTATCTCGAAAATCCATTCTTTTTTCGTCTTCTTTCTGCCCTTTTGAGCTTCTGAAAGACCACGTTCCCAGATATTACGGGCCTTCCCAGATATCATAGTACATTTTGGGAATGTGTTCCCCAAAAAATCTGTGATATCTGGGAAGCCTTCCCAGTATCACGTTCCCAGATTTCACGCGACACCGGGAACCCGTGAGAGGAATCCTGCTTGTTTATAGGCTGTCCTACATTTACAAAAGATCATGGACAGCTGTTACGAGTGGGAGCCACCTGGTCAAAATGACCGGTCAGCTTGTTGAAGACAACGCCTAAAACTGTCAAACATTGATACTTTCCGCGTTACCATGGCCCAGTCCATCACAAAGGACCCTTTCATAGTTGAACGCTTTCAGCCGTTATCCAAAGTGACTTGCTTCACAATCCAGTTGTGACATTTGGCAGTGTGTGTCTGAGTGTCCTGTATGCCTGCACGGTATCAGTTTAGCTCCCGCACGAAGGCTTCAACACGGCCGAAAACGTATGCATTTTATGACAGATTTCAGAGTGATATAACATTGAATATGGAACTTGAACGTGCGGTCTATACCTTAAGAGGGTTGTGCATTTTGTTGCAGTGCAATCCATTTTCGGTGGCTTTGGCAGCTCTGTGCGGTGGTCATTTATTCCTTCTCAATGGTTGGCCAGTTGCTGGGTTTCAGTACCAGTTATCCATTGAGTGAATGAAATGAGGCTCTGTGGACTAGTCTGTTTGCGATAAGAAAAAGACACGCTCACTATAGACTAGATCCGGCCGGGAGTGGGGGGGGGGGGGGGGGGGAGGGGGGGAGGGGAAGATAACGCCTCTGACGGGAATCGAACCTACGACCTCCCAGCCTGCGACTCCCGACACTAACCACCGCACTGCACCAATAAAAGGTCTAAAGTTCTCATAGACTTTCGACCATTGGGGCAGTGAACTGCCAGAGATTCACCGTGTCTGTGGCATGGCATGTTGGAAGGCAAAGCTATCTTTGCTCTTTCACAGAGAGGGTTTTCCAGCCAAAAAAAATCCGACCCCATGTGTGGTTCGAACTCACAGCCGTCGCCTCCGCGGGCAAACGCTCTAACCATTTGACTACGGCACCCCTCTGCAGAGGCTGATCAGACTGTGTGACGTCAGTGTAAGGGCGATCTCCTTACGGTACTTTGTACAGGCGAAGAGCCATTCGACATGCTTGCATGTCCATAGCCCGCTCTGTCCCAGACACCAGATCATTCTGAAAAAGAAAGCAGGAGACAACTCGCACAAATAGGCCTAAAGCCTTGAAGAATTGGCTACATCCACATTTACTCCCCGTAAGAGAAGACAAGCTCTCGACAGAAAGATCAACAAATAATTCAGATTTTTTTTTTTTTTTTTGGTGAACAGTTTGTCCTTTTTTTCAGGGATGGATAGTGCCAGACAATTCAATGCAAAAAGAATGTCTGTTTCTCGTTTCGGATTAGATTCCATTCTAAACATTTTGTTGCATAAGGTAGGTCTTATTCATAAAATTAATATGTCACTTCACTTGAACCAACTGAAACAAAAAGTGTACGTTTCCACGATTGCTTAAACGAATGATATGAGCGAGAAAAAGAGATCATGGATGGATTTTTATTCCAGACGGGGAACCAGGATGACGGCTACGAAGAGCGACAGGCACCAGAAAGGAGAGGACTCACCAGGGGAAAGAGAACCGTTGGGAGGAGGGAGCACTGTCGCCCGCAGAGACCTCCACCAGGACCAGAGTCGACAACACAAGAGAACCCCCTAGACAGAGATGCAGGTGAGAATAGACTGGTGTGTGTGTGTGTGTGTGTGTGTGTGTGTGTGTGTGTGTGTGTGTGTGTGTGTGTGCGCGCGCGCGCGCGCGGCGCGTGTGTGTGTGTGTGTGTGTGTGTGTGAGGGGGGGGGGGGTTCCAGAGAGGTGAGGGTGAGGTCTGGGGGGGGGGGGGGGGTCCACCTCCCTCAGTGGGGAGAAGGGAGAAAACGTGCCCAGGCATCAGCATGAATTGAAACAACAAGTAGAGCAAATACGGCGGAAATTTGGTAAAAGCTGAGGTATGGAGGGAGGGGGAGGAGGAGGGCTCGGGTATGGTTGAGTGTTCTTTTTGAAACTACTTTTAAATCAAGAGGGGGGGGGGGGGGTACAGGGGGCCTCTTCTGTCCTTTTTTTTGTGGTTAAATTGAGGGTGGTGGTGGTGTCTCCTCTTACGAAAGAAACGCCACCCCTTGGATAATTCATACATCAGATGTGTTTTTTTCAAAGGGGTTCTGGGGGTCCCTCCCCAGGGTAGGGGATGGAGAAAAGGGAGAGGGGCAACATGTCGAAAATGCAGTTTTGACCATCCAGAGGAGGGACATTCATACCCCCCCCCCCCCCCCCGCCCTCTGCCCACTCCCTTCCCCTCTCGTTCGTCCACTCTGCTGTGTATGTGCCCGCCAGTGTCTGTGAGTGAGTTTATCAAACAAATGACACCAAGCATGGCTCATGGTTATGTTTTCTTTCTTCTTCTTTTTTTTCTTTATCAAAAGTATTGCTCCCAATTCTGTGATGCACAACTTTAACACACCATTGTTGAAGTTTTAGTGCGATCCTCGCAGATGGCTGGAAGTGAAGGGATATGAGATCCACACACGGCCATACGCGCCAATGGTCATGTGTTTTTTTCAACATGACATCTGCACACATGCGCGCGCGTGCGCACTTACGCATGCACGCACACGCGTGCACAAATACAGAAAGCGAGAGAGCGAGCGAGCGAGAGAGAGAGAGAGAGAGAGAGAGAGAGAGAGAGAGAGAGAGAGAAATTGACCCAAACCGTCTGGAATCGTTTTGTATCATTTCTAAAAATCCGAATGTCCCGTTTTCTATGCCGGGTTTCCTTATCAAGAGATGGGATTTGTCTTCCGACTTCTATTCGCTTGGATTAGAAAAAAAGATTTATTTCAGTTTGCTTGAACAATGAAATATGTCTGAGACAAGCCAGAACAGAATCTCAATAACAACTATATTGTATTTCAGATCTGGCGCCTCTTTCATGTGCGTTTTTTTACCTTAAGGACAGCATTTAGCGTAGACCGTTGGGTAGGAAAGACAATATAAGACACGAGGTAACAGTTTTCATTGCCGTTAAGGGTCCTGCATAGTTATATTTTTTCCTCTGTAGCTGTGTGTGACCCTGATTAGAGTCTTCATCTGACATTCGATGATAAGTAACAATTTCAAACTATTTTGTGCTTTAAAAGCATTTCATGGCATGCCTTGGTGTGGCGAAAGGCTTTGTCTGCATTTAGCATCATGAGCATCATCAGGTCTGCTGGTATACAAGTGATTATTTCTGGCTCGACGATCAAATGGCAGAAGAGAACTGCACCGGCCAGACCCCAATTCCTACGAGTGACATGATAAAAAGTGTATTTTAGGTCGACCCATTCCACCGCTACTTTACCATTGGGCCCAGTATAGTAGACTGAAAGAAACAGGCGGCAGAAATCAAGGTGGTTCTGGCTGACAATTCATTTTGAGCACCAGTTAAGAAACGGCGGTGTCGGCAGTATGTCGGCTTGAACGTCTGACCTGGGTGGATCGTGTGACGTACCTTAGAAGAAACGGCGGTTGAAAAACTAGTTGTTCTGAATACTGTGAGTCTCTTTGATTTTCTGCTGCTTTTACTTTTCTCTGGGAACCGGCATCCGTGCAGTAAGCTGACAACCAGGGCTGATTTCTCTGGGACCGGCATCCGTGCAGTAAGCGACACAGGCGATTTCTCTGGGAACCGGCATCCGTAGCAGTAAGCTGACAACCAGGGCTGATTTTCTGGGAACGGCATCCGTGCAGTAGCTGACAACCAGGGCTGATTTCTCTGGGAACCGGCATCCGTGCAGTAAGCTGACAACCAGGGCTGATTTCTCTGGGAACCGGCATCCGTGCAGTAAGCTGACAACCAGGGCTGATTTCTCTGGGAACCGGCATCCGTGCAGTAAGCTGACAACCAGGGCTGATTTCTCTGGGAACCGGCATCCGTGCAGTAAGCTGACAACCAGGGCTGATTTCTCTGGGAACCGGCATCCGTGCAGTAAGCTGACAACCAGGGCTGATTTCTCTGGAACGGCACCGTGCAGTAAGCTGACAACCAGGGCTGATTTCTCTGGGAACGCATCCGTGCAGTAAGCTGACAACCAGGGCTGATTTCTCTGGGAACCGGCATCCGTGCAGTAAGCTGACAACAGGCTGATTTCTCTGGGAACCGGCATCGTGCAGTAAGCTGACAACCAGGGCTGATTTCTCTGGGAACCGGCATCCGTGCAGTAAGCTGACAACCAGGGCTGATTTCTCTGGGAACGCATCGTGCAGTAACTGACACAGGTGATTCTGACGGCATCGTGCAGTAAGCTGACAACCAGGGCTGATTTCTCTGGGAACCGGCATCCGTGCAGTAAGCTGACAACCAGGGCTGATTTCTCTGGGAACCGGCATCCGTGCAGTAAGCTGACAACCAGGGCTGATTTCTCTGGGAACCGGCATCGTGCAGTAAGCTGACAACCAGGCTGATTTCTTGGAACCGGCATCCGTGCAGTAAGTGACACCAGGCTGATTCTCTGGAACCGGCATCCGTGCAGTAAGCTGACAACCAGGTGATTCTTGGGAACGGCATCCGTGCAGTAGCTGACAACAGGGTGATTTCTCTGGGAACCGGCATCCGTGCAGTAAGCTGACAACCAGGGCTGATTTCTCTGGGAACCGGCATCCGTGCAGTAAGCTGACAACCAGGGCTGATTTCTCTGGGAACCGGCATCCGTGCAGTAAGCTGACAACAGGCTGATTTCTCTGGAACCGGCATCCGTGCAGTAAGCTGACAACCAGGGTGTTTCTTGTCCACACGTGTCCAGACTGGAAGTTTAAACTAAGCGGAAACCCTCAGCCCCCACCCCCCACCCCCACCCTGACCCGCAACACACGCACACACCATTTGTTCGATTTTTTTGTTTGTTTTAACCTGGGGGTGAAAGCTAAAGAGAACACATATATTGTTATGACGTCTCCTCTAAATGCACATCTCGTCACCATAGTAAAAGCTCATTACTGCATGCATTGACAGGCAGGCAAGCATGCGTGCGCGCGTACACGCGCACGCACACACACGCACACGCACTCGCACACTCAAACACACTCACACACATTGCAGAAAACAGCAAGCTTTCACTCGGTTCCCCATAATACATAGCGTAAAACAATATATTGTCATATGGAAAAAGCACAAATTAACAATGTTTCTTAAACTAAGTTAGTTTTGACGAATTGAATGAATCAGACTTGCTTGCAGATGGAATAATGGGTTTTTTAGAAATAATGTTTGGAATTTACCACAGATCCCAGCTCTCTCTAGATATTCTTTCGTTTGTGTGGTAGACGAAATTTCTTCGACCAAAATATCGTTTTAACTGTCCATGTTTTAAAGCAAGATATTAAGATTTCCGCAGATTAATACAAAATATTTTTATAAGAATTTTACAGATGTTTAAGATATTGTTCACATTTGGATGTTAAACTCTGATGGCCCTTTTCTCATAACGTTTGGTTTCCCCTTCACATCTTCGCCACTGGCATGTGCCAAAGTTTTAAAAGTTGGTCAGGTCATGGGAACTGTCAGTGGATGGACATAGTAGCGATCTCCCAATAGAAGGATTTAAAACATGGACGTATTCTTTGTTTTCTCTTTTTTGTTTTGCTCGCTTGTGCTTTCTTTTGCTTGTTGTTTTGTTTTAAATACTGGTGGACCAAAGATATACAGAACAATGATTCCATACTTCTCACTACCAAGCCCCTCAAAACCACCATACATGTCCACGTATTGGCTTTAACATGCACAGACATTCAAAAATTGGTAGAAAAGTCTGTACGTTTCATGACTGAACATTGAGAAATAAGCGAGAGCTCTGACAACAACAAAAAACAAACTTTGTGAACATCTGGAATATGTGTATGAAGACCTGGTACGATCCAGTCTGGCATCTCTGTTAATTTTAGAATTGGTAGTATGATAAGGAGGTCTGTTTTCATCACCTAAAAGGAGCTTGAACTGCACACCTGTTTTCGCTCTGCTAAAATGTGTGATCTTGTTTTGAGACTTCTTTTAGTAATTGAATGTAGAGCTTGTTTTCCTAGACGTGTGACTGGAGGGATGTGTCATTTAACAGTGGTGTCAGTCTTCATTAGTTCTGTGAGGTCTTTCGGCGGAGCTGTGAAGAATAACAACAGCGCATCTTTACCTCCAAATCTGCAGTTATATGATGAAAAGTAAATTTGGAGCAGCACATTTGTTTGCTCCCATGGGCCGGCCTTCTCGTGGCGGGGGTGTTTCTTGACCAACCTGTGCCCACCCCTTTTTCTTGTCTTTTCTACTGTTCTGCCTACCGTGTCTTTTGCTACCTCTTTTCACCCATAAAGTCTCCCCACATCATCTGCCGCTTCTATGTCGTCTTGTTTCTTCCTTCCCGGTTCTTCAATCTGTTCTTTCATCTATTTTTTCCAGTCTTCCTTTTCAATGCTTCTTTTTCTGAGACCTGCCGGAGTGGTGGCCCTAAGTCACTCGCAATCTAAGGTGCTGACACTGGCCGAAAGATGAATGGCTCTGCGTTAGTGAGTCGCTACAGCAGTCCTGTCTGGTTTTGTGGGACAGTATCAGGCAGACGGACGTCCTACGAGTTCATCTTCGCATGTCCTTCATAGGGCCATCCATTGTCCCTTCCCTATAACGGCAGCTCTCCTAGGGTGACTGTTGAATTCCTGCCATCATTGAGCCTACGCCTTATGAGCAATCAAAACAGTCATTCCAAACGTCTGAGAGAATATGATTCGGATTCTGAGGAAGAAGTCAGGTTTGTGGCCAAGCAGAAGGAAATGTGGCTGAGATTCCTGGTAGTGGATGGCTTCCAGGGTCTCAGTGCATTTCTGTTTCAGAAATGGTTGGAGGGTGTATCAAAGTCTTACTCAGAAGTAAAAAAACAAAAAGACGGGACATACCTTGTAAAATGCCCGACCGAACATTCATCATCCCAGCTTAAAAAGGCAGATGGTACGAAGGCAAAGTTCGGAAGCAGGGAGGTCTTGGTTAAGGTGTCCGGCCATCGTACGTTGAACTCCTGCAAGGGAGTGATACGTTGCAGTGGTTCAAGACACCTTAGAGATGTCTTGAAAGGCGCCTCAGAGGCTGAACGGAAGGATTATTTGGCGGAGCAGGGAGTTTTGGATGTGCGGCGTCTTTCCGCTTTCCGAAAAGGAGAAAGGATGCCCACATTTACCTATATCCTGACGTTTGGCATGGCACAGATTCCAGTAGATGTGAAAATCTTCTACGAAAATGTCAAGGTGGATGTCTTCATTCCTTCACCCATGCGCTGTTTTAAATGTCAGAAATTCGGACACACAAAGGACAGGTGCAGGGCCACCTCAGAAGTCTGTAAAAGATGTGGCAAAGAAGCTCATGACACTAGTGTCGCATGTGACGCCTCCTGCGTCAATTGTTCCGGGAAGCACGAATCCAGCTCCAAAGATTGCCCTCAGTGGAAATTGGAGTCTGAGATTCAAAGGGTACGAGTGTCTGAGTGTTTGACATTTCTTGACGCAAAAAGGAAAGTCCTTCAGGAAAATCCTTCTGGCAAAAGCTACTCATCTGTATTGACATCAAAGCCAAAGATAATAGATCAGGCAAGCCAAGCAGATCTGTGCCCTTGTGCATGTTCAAAGCCATTAAACAAGTCAGCTTCATCCAATCAGACTTCAGCTGTGTTAAAAGATTCCGCTGTTTCTGCGTCAGTCGTCACACCTGTACCAACAGTATCTTTGTCGAGTTCAGTTTCTGAGGGTGCTACGAAGTCGAGCAAAAGTGATGATTTGAGGAGAGATTCTATTGGGGTTTCTCCACAAAAGAACAAGTTATCGGGTGGTTCGAAGGGTGCTGGTGGTGTAAGACACCCATCACAGGCTAAGCCTGATCCCCCACCCAAACCACCTAACAAGTACGAGAAACAGAAAAAGATTTCAGATCGCCTTAAAAAAGGCGAAGCTTCTTTTTCTAGTTCCAACAGGTTTCGGGTACTGTCTGGGGAAGAGATGTCTGATTCAATGACCTGATGTTTTTTTTTTAAACGCTGTATTTGATGTATTGTTCTTTTACATTTTACCTTATTTTAACCTTTTTTATGAGTATTCTCCAGTGGAATATAAGAGGGTTGAGGAGTAATTATGATGATTTGCTCCTATTATGTAAAAGTTTTTCTCCCAATATTATTGCTTTGCAAGAGCATCAGATTCAGCAGCCGATTCCCATTAGAAACTATGCTTGTTTATCTAAATATCCTAATTCAAACTCAGGTGGTGTATGCCTTTATATCCATAATTCTCTCCCTGCAGCAGAAATTCCATTGAACACTTCTTTACAAGCTGTGGCAGCAACTGTTTCTGGTAATAACACTTTTTCTGTATGTTCCATTTATCTTCCTCCTTCTGAAAATGTTTCCAAACAAGACCTTGAGAACCTTATTGAGCAATTACCATCACCGCTCCTTCTCCTCGGAGACTTTAATGCCCATTCTCCCGTTTGGGGTGATCCGCGTTCGGATAATAGAGGACAGACGATTGAGAGCCTCATTTCCGAACATCAACTATGTATTTTGAATAACGATCAACCAACCTTTGTTCATGCTACGTATGGAACTTCCTCAGCTATTGACTTATCTCTCTGTTCTCCCTCTCTACTTCTAGATTACAAATGGGAACCTCATGAAGATTTATGCGGCAGTGACCATTTCCCCATTTTATTAGAAAGTTTGGCTACATCTGACGATGAGACATCAAAATGTTGGAATTTGAAACATGCTAATTGGGCCTTGTTTGAACTTCAGTGCAAGACCAAAATAACTACAGTCATTCTTTCTCAGTCAGATCCTATGGACACCTTTACTTCTATCCTGATGGACATAGCGTCTGATTGTATTCCTAAATCTGTGATAGATAAAAAAAAAACCCTCCTAAAGTGCCTTGGTTTAATAATGAGTGCAAAGAAGCTATTAGAAATCGCACGAAAGCGCTTAGAAAATTCCGAAAACATCCGACGGAAGAAAATCGAATTGAGTATAAAAGACTAAAAGCTAAAGCGAAGTATATTATCAAAAGATGTAAAAAGAACTCGTGGCGTAACTTTTGTTCCTCCTTAAATTCTACAACATCATCTGCCCCAGTATGGAAATCCATCAAAAGAATCAAAGGGAAAAGATCTTCTGGTTTGAGACACCTGAAAATCAATGGGAAACCAATTTTGGATAGAAAAGACATAGCAAACCTCTTGGCCTCTTCCATCTCTCAAAATTCATCTTCTAACCATTATTCCAGTAAATTTCAAAAATTAAAGTAGAATCAGAGAAACACCATCCTCAATTTTTATCTGACAATTCTGAGGACTATAATGTTCTATTTTCACAGTGGGAATTAGACCAATCCATCCACAAGTCTAACAATTCAGCAGTTGGCCCAGATGAGGTTCATTATGAAATGCTTCGTCATCTTCCAGCGGAAAGTCGTTCTATTCTTCTTCAGATTTATAACGGTATTTGGGAATCGGGAAGTTTTCCCGAAAAATGGAAGGAAGCTATTATTGTACCCATCCCTAAACCAGGTAAGGACAACTCGGATCCGAATAACTACCGTCCTATAGCGTTGACAAGTTGTCTTTGTAAAACTATGGAAAGGATGGTCTCGGCGCGTCTCTTGTGGACGCTAGAGGATAAGGGTTTATTGGCCAATATTCAATGTGGCTTTCGTAAGAAAAGGTGTACTATAGACCATCTTGTACGTTTGGAATCTTTTGTGCGAGAAGCCTTCGCTCGCAAACAGCATGTTATCTCTATATTTTTTGACTTGGAGAAAGCATATGACACCACCTGGAGGTACGGCATTCTGAGAGACCTTTTCAACATGGAGTTTAGGGGCAGGCTCCCCGTTTTTATTGAACATTTTTTACAGGATCGTTGTTTCCGTGTGCGTTCAGGATCAGTTCTGTCAGACTTCTTTGTTCAAGAACAGGGAGTGCCCCAGGGAAGCATTTTATCTCCCTTGTTGTTTTGTATCAAAATTAACAATATCGTTGAGTCTGTTGTAAAAGGTGCCGATGCTTCTTTGTTTGTAGATGACTTCTCCCTTGCGATTAGAGGGAAGTTTTTACCTTCAGTAGAACGTCAGCTTCAGCTATGTGTCAAGAACATCCAAGAGTGGGTTGAAGAGAATGGTTTTAAATTTTCACAGTCCAAGACTGTGTATATGCATTTTACGAAACTTAGAGGCCCTTTTGGAGAGCCGGACATTAAGATTTCTGGTGAATCGATCAAAGTTGTGCATGAAGCCAGATTTTTAGGCGTGATTTTTGATGAGAAGCTCACGTTTTTACCTCACATTAGAGATTTGAGGGCAAGGTGTTTTAAAACTTTAGATATATTAAAGGTGGTTGGTCGCTTCGATTGGGGCGCGGACAAATTTACTCTGTTAAACCTTTATCGAGCTCTAGTGAGATCAAAGCTCGATTACGGTTGCCAGGTGTACGGGTCAGCTGCAAAGTCTTCCTTGAAGCTATTGGACACAGTTCATCATCAAGGTCTACGGATAGCTCTTGGTGCTTTTAGAACATCGCCAATCTCTAGTTTGTATGCGGAGGCTCATGAACCATCTTTAAACCTCCGTCGTACTAAACTCAGTATGAATTATTATTTAAAGTTGAAGGCTTCCCCAGAGAATCCAGCCTACTCTTGTGTTTTTGAGCCTCCACCTGCCAGCCTGTTTGAGGCATCTACGTTGACCCCTCCTTTTGGCCAGAGAGTAAAGGACTATTTTGAAGAGGCTAACATAAATTTAGTGGATGTTGATGACCTTACTGTTGCCGGTGTCCCGCCATGGAGACTGGTAACTCCACAAATAGATTTCTCTCTCTCTGCTTATAAGAAAGAAACAAGTCCAGAGATTTATAAACATTTGTTTTTAGAAAAGAAAGAGAAACATAAACATCGAACATTTCTCTATACGGATGGTTCCAAATTGGAAGAGAAAGTTGCTGCAGCATCGACATCTGCCTCGGGCCATTCTCATTCTTTTCGTCTGAAAGATCATTCTTCTATTTTTACTGCAGAATTAGAAGCACTATACTTAGCTTTAAAGACTGTGCAAAGTTCAACTCGAAAGTCTTTTGTTATAGTAGTTGACTCTCTCTCAGCTTTACAAGCTCTTAATCGTCAACTTGTGACCATCCTAAGTTAATATCCATTTTAGAACTTTTAACCGAACTCCCTGTAGATAAAGATGTTGTGTTTTGGTGGGTCCCTAGCCACTGCGGTATTACGGGCAATGAGATAGCGGACAGACAAGCAAGAAAGCGTTAAATGATCCTGTCAAGCGATCCCATCGGTTACCATATCCGGATCTTAAACAGCTAATAAATAAGTTTGTAAAGAAACGTTGGCAAGATGATTGGAATTTGGAATCGGAAAACAAACTTCATGAGATAATGCCAGACTTGTCTGAATGGTTACCTTCGGTTTGCAAAAACAGGAAAGAAGAATGTGTTTTAAGTAGACTGCATATTGGACATAGTTATGTTACTCATTCTTTCCTCTTAAAGGGAGAAGATCGACCCCATTGTTTTGCATGCGATTGTGTATACACTCTTAAGCATGTGTTGACTGAGTGTGATGATCTCGGTGAGATCAGAGGAAAATATTTTGATAAAATGTCACTTAGTGAGCTTTTTAGAAATGTGCAAGTATCTGTGATATTTCAGTTTTTAAGAGATGTGAACATGTTTTATAAGATTTAGTTGTTTTTTTACATTTTAAGGTTGCAGATTGCATATGTGTTTGTATAACTCAAGTCACGTAATGACCCTCAGTGTATAGCTCTGATATCACCTCTTTATGGTGGAAAGGGCTTGTCCTTTATAACTATCTATCGTTTCGGATTAGATTCCATTCTAAACATTTTGTTGCGTAAGGTAGGTCTCATTCATAAAATTAATATGTCACTTCAACTTGTACAAACTGAAACAAAAATTGTACGTTTTCACGATTGCTTAAACGATGGGATATGAGCGAGAAAATGAAATCATGGATGGATTTTTATTCCAGACGGGGAACCAGGACGACGGCTACGAAGAGCGACAGGCACCAGAAAGGAGAGGACATGCCAGGGAAGAGAGGACCGCTGGGAGGAGGGAGCACTGCCGCCCGCAGAGACCTCCGCCAGGACCAGAGCCGACAACACAAGAGAACCTCCTAGACAAAGATGCAGGTGCGAACTGAGCGGTGTGTGTGTGTGTGTGTGTGTGTGTGTGTGTGCGTGTGTGTGTGTGTGTGTGTGTGTGTGTGTGTGTGTGTGTGTGTGTGTGTGTGTGTTGTGTGTGTGTGTGTGTGCGCGTGTGTGTGTTGTGTGTGTGTTGTGTGTGTGTGTGTGTGTGTGTGTGTGTGTGTGTGTGTGTGTGTGTGTAGACCCGGATCAATTAAAAGAGAAGGGGGGGTTCCAGAGAGGTGAGCGTGAGGTCTGGGGGGTCCACCTCCCTCAGTGGGGAAGGGAGAAAACGTGCCCAGGCATCAGCATGAATCGAAACTACAAGTAGAGCAAATACGGCGGAAATTTGGTAAGAGCTGAGGTATGGGTGGAGAAGGGCTCGGGAATGGTTGAGTGTTCTTTTCCAAACTACTTTTAAATCGAGAGGGAGATGTGGTGGTGCGGGGGGGGGGGGGGGGGGGGTACAGGGGGCCTCTTCTGTCCTTTTTTTGTTGTTAAAGTGAGGGTGGTGGTGGTGGTAGTGGTGGTGGGGGGGGGGTACAGGGGGCCTCTTCTGTCCTTTTTTTGTTGTTAAAGTGAGGGTGGTGGTGGTGGTGGTAGTGGGGGGGGGGGGGGGGAACAGGGGCCTCTTCTGTCCTTTTTTTGTTGTTAAAGTGAGGGTGGTGGTGGTGGTAGTGGCGTCTCCGTTTACGAAAGAAACGCCACCCTTGGATAATTCACACATCAGAAGTGGCTTTTCAGAGGGGGTCTGGGGGTCCCTCCCCAGGGTAGGGAATGGGGGAAAGGGAGAGGGGCAACATGGCGAAAATGCAATTTTGACCATCCAGGGGAGGGAAATTCAGAACCCCCTCTGCCCCCTCCCTTCCCCTCCCCTGTCGTTCGTCCGCTCTGCAGTGTATGTGGGCGCCAGTGTCTGTGAGTGAGTTTATCAAACAAATGACACCAAAAGGCTCATGGTTATGTTTTCTTTCTTCTTTTTACTTTATCAAAAGTACTGCTCCCAGTTCTGTGATGCACAACTTTAACACACCACTGTTGAAGTTTTAGTGCGATCCTCACAGATGGCTGGAAGTGAAGGGATATGAGAGCCACACACAGCCATACGCGCCATTGGTCATGATTTTTTTTAATATGATATCTGCACACAAGCGCGCGCGTGCGCACTCACACATGCACGCACGCACGCACGAGAGAGAGAGAGAGAGAGAGAGAGAGAGGAGAGAGAGGAGAGAGAGAGAGAGAGAGAGAGAGATCCGAAATTCAGAAATTGACCCAAACCGTCTGGTTCTCGTTTTGTATCATTTCTTAAAATTCGAACGTCCCATTATCTATGCTGGGGGGTTTCCTTACCAAGGAATGGGATATGTCTTTCGACTTCTATACGCATAGATTAGAAAAAAAATATTTCAGTTTTCTTGAACAATGAAATATGTCTGAGATATGGCAGAACAGGATCTCCGAAAAATTTTATTGTATTGTGCCTCTTTCATGTGCGTTGTTCTACCTTACGGACAGCATTTAGCGTAGACCATTGGGTAGGAAAGACAAAATGTTAAGACACGAGGGACAGTTTGCATTGCCTTTAAGGGTCCTGCATAGTTTCAGTTTTCCTCTGTAGCTGTGTGTGACCTGATCAGAGTCTTCATCTGACATTCGATGATAAGTAACAATTCCAAACTATTTTGTGCTTTAAAAGCATTTCTTGGCATGCACTGGCATGGTGAAAGGCTTTGTCTGCATTTAGCATCATGAGCTAAAGATCAGGTCTGCTGGTACGCAGGTGATTATTTCTGGCTCGACGATCAAATGGCAGAAGAGAACTGCACCGGCCAGACCCCAATTCCTACGAGTGACATGATAAAAAGTGTATTTTAGGTCGACCCATTCCACCGCTACTTTACCATTGGGCCCAGTATAGTAGACTGAAAGAAACAGGCGGCAGAAATCAAGGTGGTTCTGGCTGACAATTCATTTTGAGCACCAGTTAAGAAACGGCGGTGTCGGCAGTGTGTCGGCTTGAACGTCTGACCTGGGTGGATCGTGTGACGTACCTTAGAAGAAACGGCGGTTAAAAAACTAGTTGTTCTGAATACTGTGAGTCTCTTTGATTTCCTGCTGCTTTTACTTTTCTCTGGGAACCGGCATCCGTGCAGTAAGCTGACAACCAGGGCTGATTTCTCTGGGAACCGGCATCCGTGCAGTAAGCTGACAACCAGGGCTGATTTCTCTGGGAACCGGCATCCGTGCAGTAAGCTGACAACCAGGGCTGATTTCTCTGGGAACCAGCATCCGTGCAGTAAGCTGACAACCAGGGCTGATTTCTCTGGGAACCGGCATCCGTGCAGTAAGCTGACAACCAGGGCTGATTTCTCTGGGAACCGGCATCCGTGCAGTAAGCTGACAACCAGGGCTGATTTCTCTGGGAACCGGCATCCGTGCAGTAAGCTGACAACCAGGGCTGATTTCTCTGGGAACCGGCATCCGTGCAGTAAGCTGACAACCAGGGCTGATTTCTCTGGGAACCGGCATCCGTGCAGTAAGCTGACAACCAGGGCTGATTTCTCTGGGAACCGGCATCCGTGCAGTAAGCTGACAACCAGGGCTGATTTCTCTGGGAACCGGCATCCGTGCGGTAAGCTGACAACCAGGGCTGATTTCTCTGGGAACCGGCATCCGTGCAGTAAGCTGACAACCAGGGCTGATTTCTCTGGGAACCGGCATCCGTGCGGTAAGCTGACAACCAGGGCTGATTTCTCTGGGAACCGGCATCCGTGCAGTAAGCTGACAACCAGGGCTGATTTCTCTGGGAACCGGCATCCGTGCAGTAAGCTGACAACCAGGGCTGATTTCTCTGGGAACCGGCATCCGTGCAGTAAGCTGACAACCAGGGCTGATTTCTCTGGGAACCGGCATCCGTGCAGTAAGCTGACAACCAGGGCTGATTTCTCTGGGAACCGGCATCCGTGCAGTAAGCTGACAACCAGGGCTGATTTCTCTGGGAACCGGCATCCGTGCAGTAAGCTGACAACCAGGGCTGATTTCTCTGGGAACCGGCATCCGTGCAGTAAGCTGACAACCAGGGCTGATTTCTCTGGGAACCGGCATCCGTGCAGTAAGCTGACAACCAGGGCTGATTTCTCTGGGAACCGGCATCCGTGCAGTAAGCTGACAACCAGGGCTGATTTCTCTGGGAACCGGCATCCGTGCAGTAAGCTGACAACCAGGGCTGATTTCTCTGGGAACCGGCATCCGTGCAGTAAGCTGACAACCAGGGCTGATTTCTCTGGGAACCGGCATCCGTGCAGTAAGCTGACAACCAGGGCTGATTTCTCTGGGAACCGGCATCCGTGCAGTAAGCTGACAACCAGGGCTGATTTCTCTGGGAACCGGCATCCGTGCAGTAAGCTGACAACCAGGGCTGATTTCTCTGGGAACCGGCATCCGTGCAGTAAGCTGACAACCAGGGCTGATTTCTCTGGGAACCGGCATCCGTGCAGTAAGCTGACAACCAGGGCTGATTTCTCTGGGAACCGGCATCCGTGCAGTAAGCTGACAACCAGGGCTGATTTCTCTGGGAACCGGCATCCGTGCAGTAAGCTGACAACCAGGGCTGATTTCTCTGGGAACCGGCATCCGTGCAGTAAGCTGACAACCAGGGCTGATTTCTCTGGGAACCGGCATCCGTGCAGTAAGCTGACAACCAGGGCTGATTTCTTGTCCACACGTGTCCAGACTGGAAGTTTAAACTAAGCGTTAACCCTCAGCCCCCACCCCCCACCCCCACCCTGACCCGCAACACACGCACACACCATTTGTTCGATTGTTTTTGTTTGTTTTAACCTGGGGGTGAAAGCTAAAGAGAACACATATATTGTTATGACGTCTCCTCTAAATGCACATCTCGTCACCATAGTAAAAGCTCATTACTGCATGCATTGACAGGCAGGCAAGCATGTGTACGCGCGTACACGCGCACGCACACACACGCACACGCACTCGCACACTCACACACACTCACACACATTGCAGAAAACAGCAAGCTTTCACTCGGTTCCCCATAATACATAGCGTAAAACAATATATAGTCATATGGAAAAAGCACAAACTAACAATGTTTTTAAAATTAGTTAGTTTTGACGAATTGAATGAATCAGACTTGCTTGCAGATGGAATAATGGGTTTTTAGAAATAATGTTTGGAATTTACCACAGATCCCAGCTCTCTCTAGATATTCTTTCGTTTGTGTGGTAGACGAAATTTCTTCGACCAAAATATCGTTTTAACTGTCCATGTTTTAAAGCAAGATATTAAGATTTCCGCAGATTAATACAAAATATTTTTTATAAGAATTTTACAGATGTTAAGATATTGTTCACATTTCGATGTTAAACTCTGATGGCCCTTTTCTCATAACGTTTGGTTTCCCCTTCACATCTTCGCCACTGGCGTGTGTCAAAGTTTTAACAGTTGGTCAGGTCATGGGAACTGTCAGTGGATGGACATAGTAGCGATCTCCTAATAGAAGGATTTAAAACATGGACGTATTCTTTGTTTTAACTTTTTTGTTTACTTGCTTGTGCTTTCTTTTGCTTATTGTTTTGTTTTAATTACTGGTGGACCAAAGATATACAGAACAATGATTCCATACTTCTCACTACCAAGCCCCTCAAAACCACCATACATTGGCTTTAACATGCACAGACATTCACAAATTGGTAGAACAGTCTGTACGTTTCATGACTGAACATTGAGAAATAAGCGAGAGCACTGACAACAACAAAAAACAAACTTTGTGAACATCTGGAATATGTGTATGAAGACCTGGTACGATCCAGTCTGGCATCTCTGTTAATTTTAGAATCAGTAGTATGATAAGGAGGTCTGTTTTCATCACCTAAAAGGAGCTTGAACTGCACACCTGTTTTCTCTCTGCTAATATGTGTGATCTTGTTTTGAGACTTCTTTTAGTAATTGAATGTAGAGCTTGTTTTCCTAGAAGTGTGACTGGAGGGGTGTGTCATTTAACAGTGGTGTCAGTCTTCATTAGTTCTGTGAGGTCTTTCGGCGGAGCTGTGAAGAATAACAACAGCGCATCTTTACCTCCAAATCTGCAATTATATGATGAAAAGGAAATTTGAAGCAGCGCATTTGTTTTTTTTTCCGACTCATTGCTGGTGTAAATTACAATGATCAGGGCATTGATTCCGTATGTGAGAGTGTTCGTTAAATGAAAATGTGTATTTAGAT
>JAMYXO010003913.1:0-18764 GCA_033310375.1 Conus canariensis | reverse complement strand
ATTTTAAAATTTTATAAAAAAAGGCTTTCTATTTTTATTTTGAAAAAGGGGGGAGATAAGCTTCATATCTGCAGGGGTAGATCATTCTCCCTAACTAACAGTATGTGTTGAGGGGGGTAAGGGGAAATAAAAATGCCTCAAAATGACCTTTCAAAAGCTTATATCTCCAGGGGGGACAATTCCAATGGGGGGGAAACTCCTAACATAAACCCCCTGGCAGATACCAGTATTTCGAAACCTGATATGTATTACATGTTACTATATATTAAATGCGCATATATAATATATATAAATATATATATAATATATCACACACACACACCACACACACACCATAAAATATAATATATATATAATTATTATATTGATAAATATATATAACACTATTATACGATATGTAAAAAATAAATTAGTATTTATATATATATTTTTAATATATATAATATATATATATATATATATAGGGCAATTAAGTGTTGCCTGTTCAAGCAGGTTTTTTGCTACCTAATCGGTATCCTTTAGGGATTGAAAGACTTGGGCGATTATTTTCATAGGAACATACCACCCATTCCCATCAAAATCTTATGATTATGATTACTATTATTACTCACTGTGCCCATGCAGTAAGGGGTGTCCATTGTTCGTTACCTCATTCTTGGGAATCAGATTACTGATGAAAAACCCCCTGTCCCCCCCCTCCCCCCCCCCCCCCCCCCCCCCCCCCCTTCCCACTGATCGATTCTGAATGAACAGACTATTCTTCACCATTTTTCTTTAAATCATAGTGCTTGACGTCCTATCAACATGCCAACCTCCCAACACACATGGATAAGTTGCTTTTTTTTTTCGTTTTGTCCTCCATTGGATTAATGTTGTACCAAACAAAATAAAATCTATTCAGGAATGATTGCAGACTACTTTTTTCAAAACTTCACCCAATTTTTCTCGTTTAAACTGAGCATGAAAGGGGGGGGAAAGGAAACGAAAGGTAATCTCACTCAAGAGTCCCTCTCTTTCTCTCTAGGAGCATGTGTGTGTGTGTGTGATTTGTGGGTTTGTGTGGGCAAAAACGTATCTGCATATAGGCTATATGTGGGACTTACCTGTGTGTATGTGTCTGTCTTTGTATGTGGGCGTGGACGCATGTGCTGTGTGTGTGTGTGTATTTGTGCGCTTATGTGTATTTTGTGTGTGTGCGCGCGTGTGTCGGTGTGGACGTGCACATGCACACATGTGTATATGTGTGTGGGTAAGAGCGAGCGAACGTACGCGCACACGTTCGTGTGTGTGTATGTGACTGCATGCGTGATTGTTCAGAAGATCACACACACACACACACACACACCACACACACACACCCACACACCACACACACATACCGAGACAAATAATCACACGGCCATTGAACAAGTGTCCGACACATCATGAACAATTCTTGAATCTGTCGGCAAATGAAAAAAATGTATCAGTAAAGGATCAGTATAATCAACCAACAAATATCTCACTTTGAATACAAACCTCTCGTCTTCCATCCTTGTTAGGTAACCCTCAGAGTGCCGTCGACAAAAACTGCAACTTCAGTCCACGCCAAACTGATGTAACACCTGTCCCAACTGATGTAAGCCCCTGTCCAAACTGATTAAGCACCTGTTCAATGGGACACTCCAGGAAGCTGACGACTTCTGCTGCCGTGATGGGGAAGGACGTGGAAAGGGAAATGTTATACGGCAGCCGACCCAAACAGAAGATGTTACTATTTTGGGTCAAAGTGGGGAAGGGGGGAAGGGGGGAGGCATAACCGCTGGTGTAACTACAAAGAGTCCTTTTTTACCCCCAGCCCGAACTATGACATTTCTTGCATTTAAATTGAAATAAGATATACTTTAAATGGGGAAAAAAGCTAATTTTAACTAATTTTAGTAAATGTATTTCTCTCTCTCTCTCTCTCCTCTCTCCCCCCCCCCCCCTCTCTCTCTCTCTCTCTCTCTCTCTCTCTCCACAATGGGTTTTTGTCAAACCTTATGTACACATTTGGGGACTGCATTTATTCAGGACTTTCCAACGAAGCATAGGAAATAATTGTTGTAAATTAGAGAAAAGGGATTCCCCAGAACAACTGAAGAAAAAAATTGTCTGGGCTGATGAATTGTGGGATATTCAAAAGAACTTGAAGTGAGAATTTTAGACAGCATGCAGAAAGCGCGTCAGTTTTATTACAAACTAAAGGAATGAGATCTAGATAAATTTGTAGTCTTTGTGTGGACCGCACTTGTATGGTTCGATTATTTGTAGAGGAGCAAACATACAATGACTGGTTGATAATGATGCGAACGAAAGAAACAGGAAGTTTTAAAAGGGTTATTAAAAAATTTCAGTATGCAAAACGCCAAGGGATAAAATAAGAAAAGAGAAAATACGCTTATCACGTAAAGAGTATGTTACCAAAGGAAAAAAAAGGAACGGGAGTTTAAAGAAATAGGTTAAAGAAACAAAAAAATTCAGTCAGTGATTCTAAAATGTTTGGTCATATAAGTTGTAAATAAAAAGAGTTTTGTTTTATAACAAAAATCTCATTCAACAGTGGCATGACCATTTGGGGGCGTTTTTCATAGTTTTGATAAAAAAAGTAGGAAGAAGAACCGGGTGGTAGAAAGAATAAAATTTGAGCCATTATTTAATAACCTTTTTCCAGTGAAGAAGTCTTTGGGGTTTTAACTTTTTAAAATTAGGAAGGAGTGAGGCCCCAACAGAATCGTAGCAGAAATGTTGAAAAATGCAAACACAACTGTAACGTTTCCCTTGTTCATTTATTTGCCCAGCTTTTTGATAATGGTATCTTTCCTCAAGGGGGTTTTTAAATCAATTTTTACCAGTTCAAAAAAGGAACGTGAACAACCCGCAACATCGGGAGTACACTTACCAGCTTTTAAGTAAAATCTACACTCACTACTAAATACAAGTTTAACTGAATGGCAAAAACGAAGAAAAAAATTGGAAGAACAAGCTTTTAGAACCATTTACAGCACCATAACCAATTTTCACAAAATTTTTTTTGTTCAAAAAAAATCTACTCTGTAAGTCGAAGCTCTACAGTGCATTTGTAGATTTCAAGAAGGCCTTTGACTGGGTAAATCGGAATGCCTGTGGAATTTTTTATCCTAAAAGTGGTTTTAAATACAAATTTACAGGGCTATTAGAGGGGTTACAACCAGTGCGGGCATTGTGCGTGTGAAGAGTGATTTCAGATTATTTTGTTTCAAAAGGGAAAAAAAGGGATGTTGTTATCCACAGTTGTTTTCTTTTTTTTATAAAAGAATGGCTGTGGTTTCCCGCAAAAAGGGAGACATGGTATCCAGAAATACCTGGATCATTGAATTTTTTATTACTGTTGCTGATGATGTTTTTCTTCTGTCCGGGAACATTGTAGGTTTTTTCAAAACCAACTAAATTATTGAAAAAGAAGCAGATCGCTTAGGTTTTTCAGTTTAACTTGGATAAGACAAATAAGTGGTCTTTTAGAATGGGGGGCCACCTATCATGTGGGAAAAAAGGCGTATGGAAATCAACGTTCAAGTATTTTTAATTTATATAAATATCTTGGAATATTTTTCAAAAAAATTAACTTTTCCCTTACCCTGGGAAGAATTCTAAAAAAGGGAAAAAGGTACTATTGAAAATTTTGAAAACCCCAAAAAATGAATTGACAGATTATATATTTTGGAAAATGTTTGTACAAAAAAACCCCTTCTTAATATGCAGCTAATTTGGGGGTTACAGAAAATTCGAGATGGAAAAAGTGCATACTATGCTATGAAGCGTTTCCTTCAAGTACCTATTTATTCAAACCAACACCGTTTTTTATGGAGAATGGGCAATACCCTTTGTACTAAGTACATTTTTGAAATGTATTAAAAACTGGTTTTAAGATCTTAAGCTACCCCAGTCCCGTTTTAGAGGGAACCCATGATAGATGCTTTAGAAAAAGGGAAAAAGGGAAAAAAACTGGCTCATAAATAAAGAAAATCCTTTCAGAACAGGGTTTTGGAATAGTGTGAATGGGCCCAGGAGTAGGGGAAAGAACAACAGTTTATTTCGGAATTTAAGACAGGCTTATTTGTTCTTTTAAATAGAATTGGGATCAGAAAATTGGGAAAATAAAGAAAAATACGCTGGTTTTTCTCATTTAAGAATTGTTTCATTCTGAAAAGTTTTTCAAAGTATAAAAATAGATGGACAGAAAAATTACGCAAGATTTTGGGTTAAACTTTAGGTTTTAATGCAAACAAAAGATGGTTTGAATTGAAACATCCACAGTTTTTCCTTGTCCTGCTGTAGAAATTATGATGACGAAAAAACACTTTTTTTCCACTGTACTGCTTATAATAAGTGCCAAATTGTTCACTTTTCCATTAGTAACGAAAAGACAAAAAGTTGCCGCGTGTTATCATCAGATAAACTTGCAATTAAATCATTGCGAAATTCATCCAGAAGCATTGAAAATTACAGTGAAGGATAGTGAAATTTAAGATAATGCATTATAAGAGATATCGAATGAATATTTATTCCATGAAAGGGGAAGAGATCAATAAGATATTTTGTCATATTTAACGAGGGGTGGTCGAGTCATCTTAATTTTTTTTTGTTTTTTTTTTTTTCTAATTGATACTCTGTCGTGAGGACATAAGGAAATGTTATGAATTCATTTGTTTTTAACCTTTGATTTGGTGCACACTAGGAATGAATGTGTACTATTTGTTTGCAGGAAAGGAAGAGGGAAATGTTATTGTTCTGTTACATCTCCCCCCTTGTCAAAAGACCTCTTTGGTAATGACAATAAATATAAAAAAGTGTCAAAGTGTCTGTGTGCGTGCGTGCGTGCGTGCGTGCGTGCGTGCGTGCGTGCGTGCGTGTGTGTGTGGTGTGTGTGTGTGTGTGTGTGTGTGTGTGTGCGCGTGCGCGCTTTGTTTGTGCGTGCGTGTAAGTGTCTTATTCATAAATATGAATGCATTTGTCGGGCTGGCATGATTCGCGATTTCTGTATTTGTGTGTGTGTGTGTGTGTGTGTGTGTGTGTGTGTGTGTGTGTGTGTGTGTGTGTGTTTTGTGTGTGATGGCAAGAGCTGCCCGATATTCACCTCTAACATGATCGTCTCAACTTAGAAAGGCCTCTGTCTGTCTGTCCGTCTGTCTGTCTCTCTCTGTCTCTCTGTCTCTCTCTCTCTCTGTCTCTCTGTCTCTCTCTCTCTCTCGGGTCTCTCTTGTCTCTCTCTGTCTCTCTGTCTCTGTCTATCTCTCTCTCTCTCTCTCTCTCTATCTCTCTCTCTCTCTCTTTTCTCTCTCTTCGTACCCCTTTCTTGAGGGGCAAGGCCCTTTAATGAAATAATCCTCATTCATTCATTCATTCATTCATTCACACACATACACACACACACACGCGCGCGCGCGACACACACACACTGACCTGTGATTAGTAGATGAAGACCTTGCCTTGCGTTCCCTCCTTCTGTCCATTTATCTCATGCCTCGTCGTCTTCATCCACTCTTCCCCACTCCCTACAAGCTACCCACTCACTTTCCCTTGTGGCTTGTTATCATCAGTCCTTTCGTTTTCAGACTTGCTCTTACCCTCAACTTACAAGCCGGACCTGCCTCCATGTGTCTCGTGTTGTGTTGTGTGGTGTGAAACCTCGATTGTCCAGTTTTAGTATTTCCACGTAGTCACGATTAGAAAATACTCTGACAAAATTCCTAACAGAGACGTGAAAACGGCCGTGCTTGTCTCAACCTGTGACAGTAGCAGCGCAATAGTGTTGCACGTGGAGGGAAAGGCATACTTTCAACAACATTGATTTGATTTTCTAACCTCGGAATGTACAAATTGGAGAACGGGGACAGAGCGGAAATCTTGTGGCGGAGAGTTCCAGCAGCGGAATGATGACGAAACCTGTGCCATTTCTCAAAACATTGTCAGAGAGAAGAGGGGGAAAGGGGGATGGATTAGAAATCCTCGGGGAGCCTGTGCCACTGTGCGAAGACCTCACGTCCCAACTTGTCCCAAAACAAGATCCCGCCGACAGGAAATAACAAGCAGTTCAAGGCCTGTCCCCTAGGACAAACTACTGGGGTGAATCTTTCCTCCCAAAAACAGTCAAGG
This sequence comes from Conus canariensis, assembly GCA_033310375.1. Taxonomy (NCBI): domain Eukaryota; kingdom Metazoa; phylum Mollusca; class Gastropoda; order Neogastropoda; family Conidae; genus Conus; species Conus canariensis. The sequence continues at coordinate 12,611 of JAMYXO010003913.1, read as the reverse complement.
ACTGGAATTGCCATCCCCAGACTGCCTCGACACATTTGTGTCTAGGGTGTTCACTTTCCCATCTCCCGTCGCCCACTGTTTGTTTTAATGTGAGGGTTTGGGGTGGGTGTATGAAAGCTGTTTTGTAATGTCTGTGGTGGTTATCTCATCCGAGTTCTTAGATGAACTAGGTACCCTCCGGAGAGACGCTGCGGGTGATGGTGGGAGGGACATCTTCTTGTTTTTCCTGTGGGCACCCCCTCCGGGAGGAGGGTTAGGGTTTTTTTTTTTTTTTTTGTTTTTTTTTTTGTTTTTGTTTTGTTTGGCGCAAAAAACCTCTGAATTCGCGGACAATAGGTCTCAAAATATAGCCCATTGTGGAACCCGCCACGGGGGGTGAAGAGGGATCCAGAAAAACTCGCCTACAGGATATGTGATAGTGCTCTCCCTTCACGAAAGGTACTCACTTTACCCCAAAAACAATAGTTTCTTTTTCCCCCGCGTGGTGCTTCTCTCTCCCTTCAAGGCCTTAAACCTTATCAGCAAAACGCCCTTTTGAGTTACCCTTTTTTTCTCTACCAGCCTACGCCCTCCCCGGGGGAAAATTTCGAGAGAATTTTCTCGCCTTGCTTTTTCTTTCGTTTCCACGCAAGGGTCTTTGGCACAACTCAACAAGAACCCCGGCTTTCTCTCTTCCCTCCCCCCCCCAGTCGCATTTGTTATTCCTGTGACGAGTGGTTTCCTCGGGGCCAAATTGGAACCGGTGTCTTCTTCCTTTTTTTCCATTCCCCTGTCCATTCGTGCGAATGTTGGCCTTTTCGCTAGCGCACGGATCTACTGGCGCACGCTTTTTTTTTCATACGACGGGAGCCAGCTTTGGCTCGATGGTAACCGGGCGCTCCCTGCTACATCTCGGTCCCCGGGTGTGGCGGAGACACCAGCATCCCCCCCCCCCTCCAACACACACACACCACACACACACAGCACGCTCTCCTTTCCGTACCCCGGGCAAGCAGTTCTGGGAGAGCAGCTGTCTTCTTTTCCTCCATGTCGGCCTCAGGAAGAGGATCCATGCGAGTGGCACGGGCTTGGAGCACAACCTGAACGGCGTCGTTCCAAGGGGAGGGGGGTGGGGGTTTACATGGTGCAATAGTGTCAATCCCGTGTGACTGTGGTTGCGCGCGATCGGGAGTCGGTCGAGTCGGGAGGAAATGATCATGCTGATGTCGATATTGGTTTATTATAAATGGCGGCATATCGAGAATTTCATGAATGTTCCTCTGCTTGATCTTCCCCTCCGCCCTTACGGCCCTGTTGTGTAAAGCTTTTTGTCCGGAAAACATTCCGATTAGCAGGAACACTTATCTCCTTTTCGGACGGAAACGCGCTGAGTTGGATACCGTTACATCTCGCGTGGTCGTTTTTCCGACCATTTGTTTTCTTCCATCTGTGCTGTCAGCTTGATCGTGGCGATTCGAACGGGGATTTGGTCAGTCGTCTTTTGTCAGTTCGACTCGGACATTTCACATGGAATAAGATCTATTGTCTCCCTCAGTATCGGACGGTTTTTGTTTTACGGCGAACATTTACATTTTCGGGTCATACTACCGCTCGTTTTAAATCCTGTGGACTGCTATTGTTGCACGGGGCCTCTTGTTCGGGAATCCCGCAGTGATGACTGCTCGTAACCTTGTTAATTTGTACGAGTTTTTTTCTTCTCCTGCTGCATATTCTTCTCTTTTGGACTCTTGTTTTCATGGTCGCGATTTCGTTTGCATGAGTATATATATGTATTATGAATTTCTGGGGATCGAGGAAAGACCATGGAGTTTTATTCCTTCTGGTAGTCTTCGTCTTGTGGTGCCCCTTTTGGCCGTTCGGGGCATTCCCCTTACGTGAGTACTCGGAGTTTTGTTAAAACAAAACAAAATAAAAAGGCCAAATCAAAGTAATGGAATTTCTTTTGGGCTTCCCTATTGATGTTGCCACAGAGGACCATTCCTGGCTCAGAACCCATCCATGTCTGCATGGAGTCACAACGCACATAGCTGTGCACCCCGTGTGAGGAAGGAGATAGGGCCACTGGGGTAGGGGAGAAATTGAGTACGATATCGAACAATATTGACTGGATGGCACGGAAAACTACTGAATGAAGCGCCAGCAGGCAGCTCTTCAGTCGGCACTACAGGTGGGCATCCCGTTCTGTAAACGAGTGTAGATTACACAGCGCTTTAGAGCTGGCTCCAGCGAGGAATACACGCTATATAAATATTCATGATGATTGTAACTTGTAATAATCTCGGTTTTATGGACTTCTTTTTCTTGAAGGTGACCAAGGAGAGCCACACTCCTTGTTCGTCAGTTTCGTAGTCTTCCTTTTCTTTTTTGTGCCAAGGGAATTGGAGTGGCCCAGTTAATAGGTCTCTTCAGGGTGAATTTAGAGTTCCATCGGAAATGAGTTGGCCCAGTATTAGTCTCTTATCAGGGTGAATTTAGAGTTCCAAGGAATGGAGTTGCCCCATTATTAGGTCTCTTTCAGGTGACTTTAAGAGTTCGCAAGAAACTGAGTTGGCCCATTATTAGGTCTCCTCAGGGTGATTTTAAGAGTTCCAAGGGATTGGAGTTTGGCCCAGAATCAGGTCTCTTCAAGTGACTTTTAGTTTTCCAAGAATTAGCTATGTCATCCGTGTTCATTTTACTTTCCGCGCTGCGAAGGGCATGTCACGGTGTAGTATGCGTGTTCAGGGCTTTGATAGCTCATTTTCTCACACTGTCACAGTCATGTGACGTGAAATGCGGGATCAAGTCAGAGGATGTAGCGTGAGCTCTGCATTCTTCCAGATCATTCAGTTGTTCATCAGAAGAGCAGTTGAGGTTACCGTCTTCCATTCTTCACCAACGCTGACCTAACTTTAAATGTTTTTTTGCTTCGGCTCGGCCGCTTCCATTCACAGAATACCTACATACTTAGTGGGCACTGTGACTCGCTTCCATGGCCGCCTCACATAGAGTAACGCGTTCTATGAGAGCTGTGTTTTATTCCAGAGAGTTTCTGTGGTTTGGTTCAGTAGAGTGTGTGGTTCAGCCTGTCCCCCTTGGCCTTCTCCACTGGAGCCCTGCTGCGGCCGCCTGTGGTCCAGCATGGCTATAAACGACATCATGAATTTGATTAGCTTCTCCACCTCCCCAATTTCTAAATGACGATGTGTGTGTGTGTGGTGTGTGTGTGTGTGGTGTGTGTGTGTGTGTTGCGTCCGTGCGGGTGGGCGTGCGCGCAGCGCGCGCGCGCGCGCGCGCGCGTGTGTGTGTGTGGTGTGTGTGTGGGTGTGTGTGCTCGCGCGTTGCAAGCTTGACATGCCTGTGTTCTCTTGTATTTTTCATCAGTGTGGTGTATATATGTGTTTGTGCGAGCGCTCCCTGCGCTAGTGTGCGTGCGGTGCTGCGTACGTACGTTGCGTGCGTGCGTGCGGCGTGCGTGTGTGTGTGTGTGTGTGTGTGTGTGTTGTGTGTGTGTTGGTATGTGTGTGTGAGCATAAAAGGAGCGCGCTTGCCTCCGTGCACCATGAGAGAGAGAGAGAGAGAGAGAGAGAGAGAGAGAGAGAGAGAGAATGTAAGCAGTTAGATTCATCATCTTATAAAACTTGCGTAATAAGTTTTCTGTGGCAACATTGAATGTTCACACAACAAAACAAGCTGTGGCTGCATGACCAGAAAAAGAACAGGTAAGAGAAGATAATCTGTTGATGTTAAAGAAGCTCAACTCAAATTACGGGAAGATAAGGAGCTGAGGGAGGGGGAGGGGGGGGGGGCGGCTTTTTGTCGCCGCACTTCTTTTCAATCCTTGATCATCTTTACCTGTAATTATACGCAGCCACTGTCCATCATGAAACTGCCTGTTTGTCTCAGATTAGAATGATAAAGAACCGCTAAGGAAACGACTTGTTGAAGAGGAATATATTCGTGAAATAAAAGATAAGGTGGTATTGTGTATAAATTTACAGGTGTTTTTTGTTTTTCGTTTCCCCCCTCCCACGCCTCCCCCTCCAACACACACACACACACACACACACAACACACACACAAACCACACCCGTTATTCAAATTACGCCTTGCTGGAAGAGCTCCGCGAAGCTGAGATTGTGAACGAACGAAATATTTCTTTTACCATAAGGAGGCACAAATACCAACTTCACCCCCCATCACCTCTGTCCATAACCGCCCGATCCTTTGCGTAAACGCAAGCACTACTAACATGCTAAACAACACCGCCTGCGCTCCGCCCGCACAACCTGCTGTGACTCAGCGCGTTTCGGCTACCACAAAGTCAGTATTGGAAGAGTCTTCATAATAACCAAGAGAGAGAGAGAGAAAGTGGGGAAGGGGTGGAAGGGGATCTCGAGAGTGGGGGAGGAAACGGCTTTGGGCGGGGGTGGAGGCACAGAAACGGGGGTGAGGCGAGGCGCAGCGGAGGGGGGGAGGGATAGGTGGAGGGAAGCAGAAATTTCTCAAGGCATCATGGGGTGATACAACTAGGTTTTGATTGACCAAAAGAGGGGATGTCTGAGGGGTCTGCATGATCATTCTTCCCCCGCAGCCGTAGGCCTGTATCGGAAAAAAACGTCTGCTTACTGGAAAAAAAACCCTCGAAAAGAGAGGGGCATTTGGCGAAGGGACGTGCAGAGAGGTTTAAATTTTTTTACCAAGTAGAGGATTACACTCGGACGAAAGCAAAGGGAGCAGCTTTGTATGACGTGATGTTTTTATAGATGCCTGAATTATTTTAAGGTCACAGGGAGCGGGGACTACGCCTGGTCTTTTTATCATCATTGGCACAATGACCGTTTTTACGCAGGTCTAACGACTGTCGCGGTGCGTGTGACTGTCGGTTTCCGTTTTTTCCACCCCCGCCCCCGCATTTGTTTGTAAAATTTTTCACTAAGACCGCTTGCCTCTCGCTTCGGACTATTCTGATTTTGAAACTGAAAGACGGCCTTACAATTTTTTAGCGGGAATGGCATAGTAGGGGGTGTATGAGACGTCCACAGTTTCAGTTTATATGCCCATAAAAAAACTGGGCCAGCGTTCTGTTCGAATTGAACGAAAAGCATGTTGAGACCTGCGATGTTCGCGGGGCCGCATGCCTGCTTGTTGTGTGTGTGAGAGAGAGAGGGGGGGGGGGGTGGAGAGAGGAGAGAGAAAAATGTGTAATGCGCTCTGTGTCTCATTGGTTGGATGGGGAGAGCAGTGTGGTTGGGTTTCGGTGCAACGACGTAGCGAGCTAGCCCAACTGTTCCGGCAAAAGTCTAATGTGTAGCTCAGTGGCAGAAAGTTTTAAGCTTTTGCAGATGGGGCCCCGTCCCCAATTATTAAAAAGATTCCTGATTCCTGGATAAGTGTCCAGGTTTCTCGAGATCTTAAGTCCATGGCTCCACACACCACACACCAAACGGCGCGCGCGTCCTGAAAAAAACGAAGTTTGTGTGGCCCAATTTTTTTTTAACGAGACCGGGACCTTTTTTTTTTTTTTTTTTTTTTTTTTTACTCTCCTGCAAGGGGACGTTGCTAGCGATAATACGACTGGGGACAGCAGCTGTTTCGGCGACGTTTTTCATGAAGGGAGAGGAACGGGAAGAGGGCACGCGGGCAGTGCGACATGCGACTACACAGATGCGCGGCGTGTTGTGTGTTGTGTGTGGTTGACTTCGGGCTGCACGCTGCGTTGAAGTAAGGCTTGTGCCGCATGAGTACCCAGTCCTTAAAAGCAGCCTTCCGTGGAATTACCGGGGCGCCCCTCTCTCTCTCCTCCTGTCCCGACCGGTTCTGACGGGATGTTCCGAAAGCTCATTGCAAATTGATTGGTTATGTTGTGGGGTGGGGAGAGGGGTGGGGGGGGGGGGGGTCTTTAAAGGGAGGGAAGGGGGGGGATTATATAAAACAAATGGGATTGACTTGGGATTTTTTTTTTACTCTTTTCCTCTTTCGTGCTTTTTTTCGTATTGTTTGTTTTTTGTTTTCTTAACTGGATGTTATTTGATGCAGCCCAACACTTACGATAGCGGGGTGGTGTCCTCCATCATCATGTTTTTTCCTTTAATTTTTATTTTAGTGGTAAAAGCATAAGCATGTTTACTGAGTCATGCCCCCAAATAGTGTGAATCTAAAATTTTTCCCCTCATACAAAGGCTTTATAAAGTTTTTAGACAATAAAAATCACTGTGGTGTGTGTGGTTTTTGTGCTATCCGCTCTCTTTTTCTTCTCTCCCTCTATATATATATATATATGTGTGTGTGTGGGGGCGCGCGCGCGCGTTTGTAGTGTCCAAAAGGGAAAAATTTTTCTCCCTCCTCCCACACCCCCTTACTATTTAAACGCTTTTAATCAAATTTACAAACTTTAGAATGGTCAGCTCGCCAAAAAAATTGTCATATTGATTGTTGTTTAAAGGGTATTTTAGTCACGCTTTGTTGATTTAAAAAAAAAATGCAGACACATACACAATCACACGCTACAAACCACACAAACCCCACACACCACACATTTTCAACCCCCTCCCCATCTCTCTCTCTCTCTCTCTCTTCTCTCTCCCCTCTCTCTCTTTCCTTTTTGCGTTTGCCTTTTGATTTTTTGCAGCACACAACTGTACTGGCACAAGCCAGAGTGGGTCATCCAAGAAATGTCTGTGTCGGACTGTTTACCCGAGATTACACACTCATGACTCTGTAAACTATCCTGCGATCCCTCCCCATTTCCCCAAACCACCCACCCTGCCTCCCCAAAGGGTTTTCTTTTTTTCATCTTCTCCCGCAGTCCGTTTAGTAAGCGAGACGGGGGAAGGGGATAGGGATGGTTTGGGGTTCAAGTGCTAGACATGGACGGTGGGGCCGTGGGTAAATACGGTGCTGCATTTCGACAAAACCAAGACTGGTTTTGTGGCACTTAACCTCCCCAGCTGGCGCGAAACATGCGGTGTGGATTCTAAATGCTGCCTAATTTCTTTTAAAAAAAATTTTTTTCCACAATTTTTTTAAGCGTGATTCAATATCTTTTTAATCGAAAAAAGCTTTATTTTTAAACCATGGCGTTACGCTAGTTTTTTTTTTTTTTAAAGAACTGTTGAATTACGTAAATAAGGTTTTATGCTTTATAAACCATTTCTGTCTCCACATATTCACAGCATTGATGTACTTTTTGTATTTTAAAAAACCGAAATACTTGCATGTGTCCCTCTGGGTGACACTTGAGCCATGCAGACACGGCAAATATCCGTGCGGAATTTTACCTAGGCAGTGAAAAAAAACAAAAAATTTAGCATTGTCTCCTAGTTGATAGGGGACCATAAACATTGGCCCAAATGAACCCACCCCTAGAACTAGCGGGTTTTTTTTAAATTTTATTTTTTATTAATTTTTTTTTTTTTATGTGGATGTGGGGGAAAAAGGGGATTCGAAAAAAAGGCGGGGTAATGGTTTGCCGAAATTCTTTGAACTGTGGAACGTCTGCTAATGAAAGAAAAAGGGGAAAGCCTAAAAAGCCGGGAGGACCCCAAGAAAGTAAACTCTTTTCTGCGCTAATCAAAAAAAACAGTGACGGGGTTTTTCAGTAATGCACGGGGTTTCTTGGTCTGCATCAGGCAAAAAAACGAACAAACAAAAGAACGCCTGTTTTCTTTGGTTTTAGTGACTGGGGGGGGTTGCTTTTGTTTGTTGCAGATGCTGACGCAAAAGCCCGTGATCAAGAACCTGCATGGCCGAGGCATGCAGCAAAGCATGGATTGCGCCCCACAACTTGGGGAAGTACAACACGAAAAGACATTCCCCCCTTCATCAAAAAAGAGTTGGACAAAAAAAAAAAAAAAAAATACAACCCCACGTGGCACTGCATTGTGGGCAGGAACTTTGGAATTACGTCACCACGAGACCAAGCACTTTTTCTACTTCTTACCTGGGGCAGGGGGCCATCTTTCTGTTCAAGTCAGGATAACTGTTCAAGACAGACATTCTGAGCTTTTATCTGTGGGGGGGCAATATTTTTTTATGTTCTGCCTCTCCTTTGTCAAATTCGGTTTTTGTAACCTTTCCGGGCCCCTGCAGAGATGTCATTAGGGAAATTCAGATTTCAGTCGGTGCTTTAGGGGGTCTCTGGGGTTGTTTTTTTGGAGAGGGGGGGGGGTGGGTTCTTTTTTCTGTTTTTTTTTTCCCCTTTTACAGTGACGGGAGTATGTTTGCAGAAAGCTGACTATTGACCTGAGTGGGGTGATGTGGAAAACCAAGTCTCTTGTACCTTTGTCCAAAACTGATGCATCTGACACCTTCGTATTGGATGGGGATCTTCGTTGAACGTTTCAGTTTACTCACTGTCATATCAGCCATGTTCAGAAATTTATATCGCACCTACCTTCACGCCAACAAACGTTTATTCTGAATCGGAGCAAACCGCAGCACACGCACACACAACACACCACACACACACAACGCGCGCGCGCGCGCGCCACTCGCACTCGCACTCGCACTCATACAGCACACTCGCACTCCCCACACACACACACACACACACACACGGCACGCGGCATATGAGTACACACAAAGTCACGGCGCGCCCCCCAGGCACAAACCCTTACCCGGGTCACGTGCAACAACTTCCCCGTATAAAAACCACCCCCGCCCTCCAAAAACCTCCAATCGCCCTCCTATACCCAAGCCCCTCCCCTCCCCGCCCCACCCAGCCTGCCTATACAGTGAACACCCTTCCCATCGTTGCTTCAGGAAAATTCTGTAAAACCAGTGGCCCGTAGGCTGCGTGTGCTTTTGTTCTTTGTGGGGTCATTTTTTTATGGTCTCTTTCCCGGGGGGAGCACCAAAATGTGCATTGCCCTCTTTTTTAAGGGGAGGTTCATTTACACTGGGGGAATTCTAGTCTTCCTGTTGCTCAATGTCCCCCTTGCCCAGAACTTCCCCTTGATACTATATTAGTATGCTGCTCAACAGTTTTCCCTACAGAAAATGTCCTAAAAAACATTCCCTTTTACACGGTTATATGCACAGTACTCCTTTCTCTCTCTCTCCCCTTTCCCCCTCTCTCTCTTCTCCTCTCTCTCTCTCTCCACACACACACACACACACACACACACACACACACGTGCGAAACTTCTCTCCTTTCGCCTAGGTAGGAAAACTCGACCCCCATTATCTACCCAGATTAGTCCTTTTTGCACACCGGGGCCAATCGACAAACCTTGACAATCCCCAAAACCTTTTGTACCCTGGAGGCTGGGATGGGCATGAGTGATCTCACTGTGGGTTGGGGGGGGGACGTTGGTGGGGGTATTTTTGAACAGATGGGGAAGGGGCAGAAAGTGGAAGGGAGGGCGACCAAAGATTTACCGTGAATGAAAAAAATGTCCCTAAAAGCTTTCGCTATGAGGACGTAAAACTAAAAACCATTCGGGGATGGGGGTTATGTAATATGAACCTACTTTAATATTTTGCTAAAATATCTCACGCATGTCGTTTTGTGAAAACGTTGGAAGTTTAATCCGGGTGTTGCGTGTGGCCTTTTTTTCGGCTACCATTCTTTTTTTTTGTTTTTTTGTTTTTTTTTTTGTTTATAATATCTTTGACACTTGCAATATGTTTGTTTTTCCCTCTCTCTCTCTCTCTTCCCTCTTCTTTTTCTTCTCTTTCTCCTCTCGATAATTATCTATATGAAATCAGTGTATTCCCTGTGGGAAAGGTGTCCAAAAACTTCGCACAGAGAAAAAACCACTGCTAGAGAGATAATTCTCCCTCCCATTGTTGCCATTAAAACTACATGTCAAATCAGACCCTCTCTTCTCTTTAAAACCCCCCCCCCCCCCCCCCCCCCCCCCCCAACCACCCAACCCACCCCCCCCACACCCCCACGCCCCCCTACACGCTTGATAAATTTTACTCAAGTTTGCCCTCTCCTTCCCACTCCCCCCCCCCCATCTCACCCCCACCCTTCTAAAAAAAACAGAAATTTTTTGTTAACACGTCAGAAGTTTCAATACAGACGGCAACAATTTTGTTATAACGTTTTTTGTCGGATGGTTGAAAGCAAATGTGTTGAGAAGGGTGAGAAGAAAAGTAAATCGTGTCCGCTTCAGTGCTTTGAACGTTTGATCAAAGGGTTTTTGGGGAAACTTCTTTTTCTGATTAAAACGTTTATTTTTGGGGTATCGGACAAATGTGTGCGCTTTTGTTTACGTGAGATGCTGTCACTGCATGTTGTATACATCTGTCGTCTCTCTCTCTCTCTCTCTCTCTCTCTCTGCTGTGTGTTGTGTGCGCGTGGCGCCCCTCCTTCACAAAATGCACCTGGTATTGCGAGGGCTCACATGTGTCTGCGGGTGGTGTAATCGATGAAGTAAACTGGATTACTTACGCAAAAAATGTCACCAATTGAAGTGGGGAGGTTCAGCGGGTAGTTGCGAGCTCCCTGTGGCTCTAGCGAGGGTCGTGCCTATGGGTTTGTTCAGTGTGTGTTCCAATTGACGCTCGTAACCACTCTCGTTCACCTAATACATGTATTTTGAGTACTTTTGTTAGGAACTCGCTGGCCCCGGGGTGGGTTTCTTTGGTTTAACAAATGGAGGTAGTATACATAAGTTTTTCTCGGCATAGAAAAGAACTTTCTGAGCAGTTTATTCCCACATCCTTGGCAAAAGATCTATTGTAGCATGTACTGTATTGTGTACTATTCCAAATTTTAAAATGTATACCTACAGAAACTGTAATTCAAATAAAAATAAGATGGTACTCAATAAACATGAAAATTTTGTCCGCAAAATCGGCAAAACGCCTCAAGTTGGTGATTGCAAAACAATTTCCCTATAAAATGAATAACGATTTGGAATTATTTTGCACACCTACCCCCAGAGTAACTTCCATCTGATATGTTTGCGCCCCTACCCTAGATAACTGCCATCTGACTTTTTTTACCACACTACTAGCACAGCTCTATCTTACAGCTTTTTACCCCTTCCTTAGCATAGCTGCCATCTGACTTTTTTAACCCACCCCTAGCACATTTTCTATCTTACAGCTTTTACCCTTCCTCTAAGCTAGTTGCCATCTGACGTTTTTTACCCCCCATACTAGCACAGCTGCTATCTTTCAGCTTGTACCCTTTCCCCTAGCACAAATGCCATCTGACGTTTTGTCCCACCTACTAGCACAGCCATCTTAAAGCTTGTACCCCTTCCTCTAGCATAACGCCCTCTGATGTTTGTACCCACCACTACTACAAGCTGCTATCTTACGCTTGTAAACCCCTTTCCCCTAGCATAAAATGCCATTGATGTTTTTACCCACACTACTAGCACAGCTGCTATCTTACAGTTTGTACCCCTTCCTCTAGCATAACTGCCATCTGACGTTTTGTACCCACCACTAGCACAGCTGCTTTCTTAAAAGCTTTACCCCCTTCCCTAGCATAGCTGCCATCTGACTTTTTTGTACCCACACACTACAAGCTGCTATCTTACAGTTTGTACCCCTTCCCTAGCTAACTGCCATCTGACTTTTTGTACCCACACTATAGCACAGCGCATCTTCCCGCTTGTCCCCCCTTCCTCTGCTAACTGCCATCTGATATACTCGCACCAAATACTTCAGGTGCAATTTACAGTTTTCTGCCTTTAAAGGAAGAAAAAAATTTTTTAGACCTCACAAAACGAGCACAAAAGGGCAGACGCACGCACAACGCACCAAAAACACCACAAACACACAACACACACACACCACACACCACCACCACACACACACACTTTTCACTCAGTCACTCACAAACATATTATTCAAGTTGTAGGAAAAACAACGCTTAAACAATTTTTTCTGTTTTTAGAAAAATGACTTTTGGAGATTTTTATATGTTATAAGGAGAACAAAAAAGGGGGGGAGGGGGGGGGACTCATTGTCTATTCCCCCCCTTTATTAAAGCTGCCGGGAGCAGGTCAATCCTTTTGTTCCTTCTCAATGTTTTTCGCTCAGGTTCGTCTGTTGGAGGGTTTAACACGAAAATCTTAAAAACAAACGCACGCGCGCGTGCGTGGCTACACACGTTTTATTTTTAAAAAAAAAAACAAACCCCAAAGCCTGTAAAGTATCTTGGAAAAAAAAGGGAAATGCCGTGTGCCCTCCAAAAACCAGGTAGGCCCCAAACCCTAATCTTTCTTCAATGTCCCGTTTTTAACCTTTTTCACGTTGAGTCGACCCTCCCCAAAGTTTTTCTGAATTTAAAATTTCGAACTTAGTGGATTGTTAAATTCACACGGAAGCTATAAACCTTTAACAGTAAAAATGATTTCGTTTTCAGTAAAAGATCTTTTAAGACAATCTTTTATAGGGCCCTTTTATTTTTTCCGTCGGTTTGCCATAATCGCGGGTATTTTTCTCCAACCCACTTCTTTCCCCATCACAGGGTCCATTTGTTTTTACCGTGGTCGGTCGATAAAGATTTTTTTTTTAATTTTTACTCCGCGTCCTCCCCCTCACCCTCCCCTTGCTTCCCATTTGGGCGGTCAGTTCCTTAATTTTTTCGTAAACCACCACCCCCTCTGTCTTTTTTCATCTCGAAATCTCATCTTTTGTTTGTACCTTAAAATCGATCGATT
>JAMYXO010003912.1:0-18765 GCA_033310375.1 Conus canariensis | reverse complement strand
GTGAGTGTTGGGCCGCGTGGGGGTTTGCGTGCATGCGTGCGCCTGTCTGTTGTGTGCTGCATGGTTGTAAGATGGTGGGGGGAAAAAGTGTAAAAAGGGAGGAGGGAAATTTGGAAAGGGGGGTGGGAAAAAAAAAAAAAAAAAAAAAAAGGGGGGGGGGGGGGGGAAGGGGGGTTAAACAAAAAAAAGGGAAAGGGGGGAGTGGAAAGGGGAGGGGGAGATAAAGGGAAAATTGTGTGTGTGGGTGTGTGTGTGTGTGTTGGTGTGTGGTGTAGCGTATGGAAAAGCATCTGCGTGTGCCTGCGTGTGAGTGCTAGTGTAAGTGGTAACAGTAAAGGGGAAGGGGAAAAAAGGGGGGAGAAGGGAGACGGGGGGGAAAAATACGAACAACGGGGGGGGGGGGGGGGGGGGAAGGGGGGGAAAAAAAAAAGGGGGAAGAAAGGGGAGGGGGGGGGGGGGGGGAAAAAAAAAAAAAGGCCCCGGGGGGGGAAAGGAAACGGGGGTGCAAGTCGAGCTGCCGATTTTAGTTCCTTGTGTTCTCCCTTTGGGGGGGTGCGAGTGCCAAAGACGGGAAATTTAAAAAAGACTCCATAAAGGTCGAGAGTCCGTCACTGGTTTTCCCACCTGCTGCTACTTTGGCTGGACAACGCAAGGGTGTGCTGGTTGAAGTGGGAGCCCACAGGGTTGTCATAATCAAGCCGCAGGGGGGAACGCAGGTGCTGCTGAACCGTTCATCAAGGCTGCGTAGGTCTCACCTGTGTATTTCTTGGTACCCCAGGGGGCAGGAGATGACGTAGACAAGGTTTTCTTTTGAGGGGGAAAATTTTAAAACTGGTCCTTACGGCAAATGGCCAGCGGGCCGGGGGAGACGGGGAAACCCCTCGAGAAAGGGCAGGTCTTACAACCCTTGGGGCCGCATGGTGTGTGCCGGGGGGGGGGGGGGGGGGGGGGACCCATAGGGGCGGTAGAAGCCCCGCACCAGATGGCCCTTTCGGGTTTGGTATCCTCTGAAAGCGATGAGGGGTGGTTAGGAAAGATTCCTTAGATGTGGGTTTTGTAAAAAACTAAGGGGGAAGTTCCGGAGGGGGGGGTTTCTACGGATGGGAGGGTGTGGGGGGGGGGTAGGTGAGGATGCCCTGTACGGTCTTCATTTCGGGGACTGATCTGGAACAAGGGGGCCGGGGACGGGGGGACAGCACGAGCTCGCTCAAGTGCCACACGAACCAGGTCCCCTGGATACTTCCGGGGAAAGGAAGAATCCAAGCATTCTCTTCGCTTGAAGTTAAAAAAGTCCTGTCATCACTGCGATCCGTCTCAGTGCGGGGAATTTGGTTTTGGGGTTGCTGTCCCCCCCCGGGGGGGGGGATGGTTGGAAGTTTTTAAAAAAGGTAGCTGGGGGGAATCGGTAGGCTTATAAAACCCCTTTGTGGTAAGGCATTGGGTAAAAAAAGGGGAAAGGGGGGCAATGTGGGGGGAAGGACACAGAGGAGTCAGAGATGTTGCGGGTTTTACTGTGGTGGATAAAAAAGGGAGACATAAAAAAAATGAAGTCCGGAGAGATTCCTTTTGCAGGTAGAAGCCCAAACAGTCATCAATGGGGCGCCTGTGAATGCTGGTGTCTCACCCTGTGTACTGAAAAAACCTGTTCTTTACGGGGCCAAAAAAAAAGGGAAGCAAAGTTTTTGGCCCCATTTTTGGTCCCCAAGGGGCCACCCCACTTTGCTTGTTAAAAAATGTTTTTCAAAAAAAACAAATGAGCTCAAAGTGGGGGCCAATCTTTTAAAAACGCTGATGGTGGGGTTTTGCACCCCTAAGGTGGTCCTCTAAAGGGGAAAATTTGGTGGGACCGCAAGCCAGGCCGTCTTTTTTGGGGGATGTTAGTTAAAAAGCCCCACAATGTCCATGGTGAAGATATGCCTTTTCAGCATTTTTATCGGGGAAAAGAGAAATCTTAAGGGGGTGGGGGTGGTTAGTGTCCTTCCATAGGTAAAGGGTTTTTGGGGAAAAAAAAAAGGGGGGGGGGAAAACTTCATCCAGAAAATCAGAGATCAAACCCTGGTTGGGCAAAAAAAAAAACAGGCGGACATACGGGCGGGGGGCCCGGGGTTGTTTTGGGGGCCCTTGTGGATCTTTGGCAGTAGGTAGGAACGTACTGTTTTGCATCTTTGTTTTTTTTAAACGAAAGTTTTTTACCCCGAGGGGGAAAAAGTTTTTTTTACCTTTGTTTTTCTTCCCCTTTTTTTTTTCGATCCGCGGTCTTCATCTTTTTTTATTGGCAAAAAAACCATTTTGTTTCGAACAGGTGCTGGGAAAACAGAAAAATTTAAACAAACGTCAAACCGAAAAGGGTTAGTGATTCCGAAAGCCCACAGTATTTTTTTTTTGCAAAACTGTTTGTCCTTATTGGTCTTGCAATCTGTTTGTCCTTATTGTCTTGCAATCGGGGTTTTTTTGTTTTTGCAATCTGTTTGTCCTTATTGTCTTTTAAAAACTGCCCCCTTTTTGTCTTGCAATCTGTCTTTTAAATTTTCTTGCAATTTTGTTTGTCCTTATTGTCTTGGCCAAACTGTCTTTATTGTCTTGCCCAAACTGTTTGGGGCCCTTTTTGTTTTTTCAAATCTTTTGTCCTTTTGTCTTGCAATCTGTCTTTAATTTTCCTTGCAAAACTGTTTGTCCTTATTGTCTTGCAATCTGTCTTTATTTTTTCTTGCAATCTGTTTTTTCCCTTTTTGTCTTGCAATCTGTTTGTCCTTATTGTCTTGCCCCAAAACTGTCCTTATTGTCCCGCAAACGGGCCCCCTTTTTGTCTTGCAATTGTTTTTCCTTATTTTTTTTTTGGGGAATCTGGGCTTTATTGTTTTGGGGAATTTTGTTTGTCCTTATTGTCTTGCAATCTGTTTGTCCTTATTGGGCCTGCAATCTGTCCCTTTTTTGTTTTTGCAATCTGTTTGTCCTTATTGTCTTGCAATCTGTCCTTATTGTCTTGCAATTGTTTGTCCTTTTTGTCTTGGGAAATCGGGTTTTTCCTTATTTTTTTGCAATCTGTTTGTCCTTTTTTTTCTTGCGGAATTATTAACAATTTAAAAAAAAAAAAAAAAACCGCTTTTTTTTGAAAAAAAATTTTTTTTTGGTTTCCCCCCCTCCAATTTTCCCCTTTTTCTTTCTCTCTCCTCCTCTCTTTTTATTTTATTTTTTTTTTTGTTGTTGTTGTTGTTGTTTTTTTTTTCCGTTTTTTTTTTTTGTTTTTTCTTTTTTATTTGGGGTTTTGTTGAGTTTTTCCCTTTTTTTTTGTTTTTTTTTTTTTTTTTTTTTTAGTGGGGCCTTCCTCCTATTTTTCCCACTTTTTCTGGGTTTTTTTTTTTTTTTTCTTTTCCCCTTTCACTCATTTTGTAATTACCAATGAATACGTGTTTTTTGTAATTAGTAAGGGAAAAGCTATTTTCTGAGTTAAACCGTTTCTTTTTTGCTATGAATTTTTTTAAAAATTGATGAGACTTTGAGGGCTTGATTTTGGGGCCCGGGAGGACCAACATTTTTTTCAAAATTGTTTTCTTTTGTGAAAAAAAAAAAAAAAAAATCTGTAATTTTTGTTTGGTGGTTGTGTGTGTGTGTTGTGTTGTGTGTGTGTGTGTGTGTGTGTGGGTGTGTGTGTGTGTTCTTAAATTTTTTGTGCCCCCCCACTGAAAGTGATTCGGGGAAAATGGGTTTGTGGGTGAATGAGAAAAAGTTTGGGTTTGTCTATAAAAAGGGGTTAAAAAAAAACTGAATAGGGGGTTTGTGGGGTGAATGAGAATAAGGGGAAATTTGTTAAATTTAAGGTTAAAAAAAACTTGAAATGAGTTTGTGAGTGAATGAAAAAAAGTGGAAATGTCTGTAAAAAGGTTTAAAAAAAAAAAGGGGGAATAAAAATGAAACCCTTTTGTCCTACTTTTTTTGTCATGTCCCCCCCTTTGGGATCCTAATAATATAAATGAATTTTTTAAATGTAACAAGGGAAAAATTGAATTACCAAATCTTAAAAATTTAAAAAATTTTTTACAAAAAAATATCAGTGAACTATGCAAAAAACCCTTTACATACAGATTGAAGAACGAAAAATTTTTAAAAAAGTATGCTAGATAAAGAAAAAAGGAGTCGATCCACCCAGTGAAACCCAAATCAATACCCATTTTTTTAAAAAATGTCTTTGTTTTTGAACAACGTGTCAAAAAAATTTTTTTTCCCCCATTTAAAAGGTTTCCCCTCCCCCACATTCCATCCCCCCATTGTTACAATACTTTGTTTGTTTTAAATTTTAAAAAACGAAGCCCTTGAAAAAGACTCTCAATCTCTCTAGTTTGAGCAAAAAAAACCCCTTTGGAGGGTTTCTTTTTTTTGTTCCCTCTGTCATTTTTTTTTTAAAAAAATTACGACTAAAACTGTATGCCCGTATTTAAACAATAAGTTTTTAGCATTTTCGGGGGATTTTATTTAAAAATTTGGGAATAGCATTCTGTTAAATCTAATGGAACATTCACGGACACAGAAATTTTAAAATTTTTTTTGGGGCCTGTTTTGTTTTGCGGCTTTTTTCCTTACTCTTTCGTTTCCATTTTATGCCGCGTGAGAAGGCACCCAGAAAAAAGTCACAGAAATTCCCTTTTTTTTTTGAAAAAAGGGTTTGTATTAAATGATTTTTTAAAATTTTAAATATCTTGGCGTATGCGTAAAATTGGGAAAATTTTGGGGGCAAGAAGCGTGCTTCGAATCAGCACTTTTAAAAAAGTTGACTGTTGTTTAGGGGAAAAGTTAGTATGAAACCCAAAAGGGGACTTCAATATAGCAAATAGTTCTCCCACTGTATATAGTAAGTTGAAAACCAAATTTTTAAAAAAAACTTTTAAATTTTGTAAACTGGGGGATTCCCGAAAGCGCTCCTAAATTTTGGGTTTTTCGCTTTTAAGCACTGAACCATCCGTATAAAATTTTAAAAATTTAAATTATTGTAATTTTTTTTCTAAATAAAAAGCCATACGTGATTTTTTTTAAAAGATTAGGTGAGTAAAATTTTTTGAAAAATCTGTGTATTTCTATATCAAAGATTGCTTTTGGGATTTTTCCCCCTTTTTTGGCCCCTCGGGGGGAAAACTTTGGATTTTTAGAAAAGGTTATTTTGATCTATGTTATTTTTTTTTCTTCAGTTTTGCAAGAAAAAAGAACGATAGATTTTGCTGAGAGTATTTTTGAGCACGCTTTCCAAAGTCCTTTTCCGAATCAAAGCATACCTTTTGGAGAAAAAAAAAAATTTTTTTGTGAAAAAATTTTTTTAAAAAAAAATTTTGAAGCGGGGAAGTTTTTCAGAAGTCTGTGAGTGGTAAAACACCTACCTCATTGTTTTGTCCCAAAATTTTTTATGTATGTGTGGGGACCCCAAAGGGGCCCAAAATTTTATTTAAAACTTTGCAATCAACATTTTGGGGGGAAGGGGGTTTATTTAATAAGTTTTTGAGGTGCATTAAAAAAAAAACTTCTTGGCAAAAACAAAGTCTTGAACGAACTAAAGCATTTGTTTAAAAATTTTGGGTTTAATTTTTTTGAAATCTTGAGCCCAGGATTTTTTATTTATAATTTTTAAGGTTTTGTTTAAGCCCTTTTTTCCGCTTTGTTTAGAATGTAATCAATGTGAAACATTTCCACGTTTAAATTTGGGGGCTTAATATGACTCCTAGAAATTTAAAGTTTTTTAAAAAATTTTTTAAAATTTTACCACCCAAAAGGGTTTAAATTTTTGGTAGCTTTTTTTGGGGTCATAACCCAGATTTGGGAAAAGGGATCATGTGAGTTTTTTTTGTTTGAAAGGGAAAGCCCATTTTTCATGTAAGAATTTTTTTTATTTTATATTGATTATTGTTTGGGATTTGATTTTGATTTTAAAATTTAGAGTGTAGAGAAGTATGGCGTTTCCATATTACTTTCACAATAAAACCATATGTCGTCAGAAAAACCTTTGGAAAATTTTTTGTTTCCTTTTGACGGGGGGCCTTTTGGTTTGATCAAAAAACAGAATGTTTAATTTTAAAAATTTGTGAAATTTAAAAAAACCTTTTTGGGGGAGGGCCATCTGTAAAGGCCCCAGGGATTGAATAAGGGATTTCCCTTTTTTCGTTTTTTTAATAGACCGACAGTGAAGGAACTTTGAATATAATTTAAAACATATTTTCCTTAGTACCAATATTCTTAATTTTATACAGCGCCCCTTATGCCAAAATTTTTCGTAGGGCCCTTACGAATGTCAAAAATGGGCTAATATGTTCTTGCGGACGTGCAAATTTTATGTTTTACCTGGGTGGGGAAAATTTAAAACCCCCCCGATTTTTAAATTTTGGATCTACCTGTTTTTTTAAACCCGCCTTTTTTTTTATAGGAAATTAGTTATGTTTATTGCAATGGTGAACTAAAAAATTTTTTAAAATAATTTTTCCTTAATTTACATGGTTTTTAGTTTAAAAAACCAAAAGGGGCGAAAAAAAATACTTATAATTTCATAGGTTTTTTTTCCCTTTTTTTTGAATTGGAACAACAATAGATTGTTTCCAAAACATAGGCATTTTTCCATTTCCCCAAACATTTTTGAAAAAAAAAAAAAAAAGGAGAAAATGTATTTTCAGTTTTTGGAAGATGATTAAGGATTTCATTTGTATGGGCCCTCTAAACCCACTGATGTCTTACTGTTTAAATTATTTTTAAAAAAATTTTTTTAAGTTCTTGAATTGTTATTGGGGGGTATTTAGGTAATGATCTTCCCAAAAAGGATTTGGTTTTTTCCCTATTGTCTTTATTTTTCTTTTATTTTCTCAATAATTTTTATTTTCCCGTTGATTAAAAAAATTTTTTTTGCCTTTCTATTTTTAGCAAACAAGTCAGCAAATGCCTCAGCTTTTTTTCTATTAGATGGAAAATTTAGAACTGGTTTTAAAGGCGAACGGAAAAAATTTTGGGAGATTAATTCCATTTTTTATTGTTTTAATTTTTTTCCAAAACTTTTTGGGAATATCTTTAAAAATTTTTATACTTTTTTTTTCACAAAAGGGTGAACCCAATATTGTCGTTTTTTCCTCGGCATTTATTCTGTTTTTTTTCATTCTTTACTCTTTTTTCTCTCCCAAAATTTTTTATGACTTTTTTTTTTTTGATCTTTTTCACGTTTATTTTCCCCTTTTTTCCATTTTGCAATTTTCTCCCTCTTTTGTCACGTTGGGCAAGTGTCCCTTTTCCCCCAGGGTAAAATTTACCCCCGATGTTTTTTTTTTAGATTTTTCAGATTTTATGTTGGGATGGATTCACAGTCAGCTGGAAAAGTATGGTCTTTTAAAAATCTGTCTTTATAGTGTATCAACATCTTGATTATTAATGGTATCTATATCAACGTAGAATGAAACTTAATAAGACAGAAAATTTTGGGTTTCCAATCGGGGCAAATTTGTAACAATATTTTGGAACTTTGTCATGTGTTGGCATTATTTGTTTTACATTGCATGTTTTCAAATTGTAATAAAAATTTGGGAAAAAAATGGTCATTTTTTTAATGAGTCATAAAGGGGTTTGTCCAGTGGGCAAAACATGTAAAATCGGGGGGATTTCAATGACAAGTCAATGGCGTTTGGGGTTGTTTTTTTTGGATTGTCTGGGAGGGAAAGAAAATACAACCATTTTTTAAAAAAAAAAAAGAGATGAATCTACAATAATTTTTTTTTAAAGCGTTTTTTTTCGTTACTTTTGACACCCATTTTCCCAAAAAGGGTTTAAATTTTGGGGCATTAAAATCCCCTGTGAAAAAGATATTTTTTTAGAATTGTCTGACTGGAGTAATCGTAAAACCCTTTCCGTATTAATATCATTGGGGGCCTTGTGGGGAAATAAACAAAATTATTGTTTAATAAACTTGAATTTTTTTGTACCCTGGCTGCACAGGGATGCAACCCAGCTATATCTGATGGAATAGGACTTTTTCATTCGTATACTTTCCAAAAATCAAACCCATTATAGCACACCACACACAAGAAAGGCCCCTCACAGCAAGAAGTGAAAACCCTGCTTTTTAGACGTTTTTAATCCCTGTCGGGGGAAAAAAAAGATAAAAAAAGACAAAAATTGACGTGGGGGGGACTTTTTTTTTCCCTTCTTCAAAATGGATGGTGGAAACCCAAAAAAGGGAAGGTTTCAAAGTTAAGTTTTCAAAAAAAGGGCCACGGAGCCCCTTCAAAAAAACCCTTTTTCGAAGCACGAAGAGACCGACAGTGTCACAGAAAAAAGGGGTCTTTCCTCCACAACAATCAGTTAGTTTTTTTTGTGAAAAAATAGTTTTCCTCGAAAAAAAAATTGAAAGCAAAAAAAAAAATTGGGGTTCATTGATCAATTGTGGGGAAAAAAAGAAGGCCCAAAAGGTAAAATGTGGGGAAAAAACGGACAATCCGCCCCACCCGTTCCCCCATGCAGAGGTTGCTCGTTCTGACTCTCCCCCCAACTTCTAGACCCCCAAAACCCCATAAATCGCCGGGGTCCAAAAAAAAAAAAAAAAAATGGGGCCCAGCGAAAAAAAAAACGGCCCAGAATCAAACGGTAAAAAACAGGCATAAAATCAAGCCCCAAACGAAAAAAAAAGACGCAAAATAAAAATCTGACCCTCAGAAACAACCTACTTCAAAACCTTTGGGGAAATACCAAAAAACCCAAAAATAAAGGGCCAAACCCCGGGGGGGTCTTTTTGAATGACCCTTCTTAACAAAGTTGAAAAAAAAAACCGGGCTTGGGGGGAAAAACCCTATGGATTTTCTTTTTCCCCCAAAAAAAACGCGAACCCAAGGACATGGGGGAAAGTCTCTTGAAGGGGGCGCTATGCGGGAAAAATGAACGATGTTTTTAGGGGTGTCGTCCTTTTTACGCGGAGTAAACGATTTAAAAAAAAGATCCCCTGAAGCCCCCCAAAAACAGTTTGGGAACAATTCCCCAACATAAAAAAAAAAACAAACCTGTGAGCAAGATCATCGTCACAAGGTTTTGGGCCCCCCCCTTGGGGAAAATTTCAAAGAAATCAAGGTGGACTTTTTTTAATGCCCTACTTGGGGAAAAAAAAAAACTGAAAAAAAAGTGAAAGATGTCCCCCTCATCAGCCTTTAAAAAACTTTTTTCCCCCCCCAAAAAAAGGGAACCTCACTGATGGGATTCACCCTTCAAGCGAAGAAACCAGGGGCCCTTGCCCGTAAAAAAATTTGGGGCCCCCCCACAAACAGAGGCCTTTTTTGGAAACACCCCCGGAAGTCGCCCGAGACGTTCCCCCCCCTACAACACCTAGAGTTTTTCCCCCCCTTTTTCCCCCTTAGGGGGGGACAACGGTGGTCCAGTGGCCAAAGGGGGTTTCCCAAAAAATTTCCCCTTCTCATGAACAAAATTTAAATCACCACTCCAAAAGTGTTGGGAATTTTGCTTTTTCTTGCTGTCTAGGGGTTTAAAAAACCCCTGTCCCTTGAATATGTGTAGATAAAATAAGCCTTTTTGTGTTTGAATTATTCCTTTTTGTGTAGATTTTCAGGTGTTTCGTTTTTTTTGGGAAAACCTTTAAACACCTGCGGGGGGAAACAAATTTTTTTTTTTTTATTTATTTTTTTTTTTTTTTGGTTTGGGGTTTTTTTGGGGTTTTTTTCTATTACTTTTTCTTTTTTTTGAAAATTGAATGTTGGACAAAGTTTTTTAAAATTTTTTTTAATGGAATTGTCACCATTTAATGGTAAGGATCCCCAAATTTTTACAGCAGTTGTGAAGAAAATTAACAAAAAATTTGCTTTGAATCATAAATATTCAAAGGGAAAAAAAATACCTAAGTTCCCCAAAAATTTTTTCCAAAATTTTATCCAAAACGTCGGGCGAAAATGAAAAAGGTTTTGTTGTTTTGTGTTGTGTGTGGGGTTTGTGTGTGTGTGTTTGTATTGCCCGAGTTATTTTGGTCTTTTTTTTTTAAAAAGACCAAAATAATTGGGGGGCCAACCCCCGTTTCTGGACGTCCAGTAAAACCCCATAGGCCTCCCCAAAAAACGGCTTCCCGGGGGCCCCTTTAGTATGTGACAAAGTTTCCGCACCCGATTTTGTCCCAAGCTTAGACTGCGCGGGTTTTTTAATTTTGGAGAGGTGACTTTAAATCACAAAAAATTTTAAAGACCGGGAGGCCCAAATATCTTCTGAAAAAAAAAAAAACGGATGACGTCAAAGGGTTCGACAGTTTTCCCAGCGGGACCTCAAGGCCCCAACTTGAAGGGGGCCCCCACTCAGATTGTTTCATTTCACCCCTGATTCCGAAAGCAAACTTTTTTTTTTCCGGGGTTTTTGGGTTGTTCAGTATGTCACTTTTCTTTTTTTCAAACTTTTAACTGGGGGGCCCCCCAAGGGGAAAAAAGGGGTGTGGCCCATGCGTTTAAAATTTTTTGTTCTTTGGTGAAAAATGTTAAAAGGGGAAAAAAAGGGTCGAACAGCTTTTTGGTAGTCGGGTTTTTTAGGTAGTTTTTAAAAACCCCTACCCCAATATTTGATACGGTTTGTTCTTTTTCAGATTGTGTTTTAAAAACACAATTTAATTTGGGATTTTTTGAGTTTTAACCCAAACTGATTCAGAAAAAAGGGGGTTTTTTAATGGTCGAGTTGTTTGCGCCCACGGGGGGAAGTGAAAAAATTTTAACCCCTTGTAAATCCTTTTCTCCCCTCAACCTCACTTTTTTAAAACTCCCTCCCTCCCCATGTCCCTTTTTTCTCTTTTTAAGCCCCCTTTCATTTTTTCTTTCCCCTTTTTCCCTTTTCCCACTGCCCAATTCTTTTTCTTTTCCTTCCGCCTTTTCCAGTTTTCCCCTTTTCTCCCCCTGGTTTTTTCTTTTTATTTTTTCCCCCCCCCCAAGCCCCCTTTTGGATCTTTTTTCCCTCTTTTCCGGGCCCTAAAAAACCTGTTCTCCTTTTCCCCCTCCCCCCCAGCCCCCCTTGCCCCCACCCCCCTTTTTTTCCCCCTCCCTCAGTTTTTCCTTTTTTGTTGTCTTTTCTCTCCTAAACCCCTTTTTGATTCTCTTTCTTTTCCCCCTCACTTCCCCCCAATTCTCTTTTTCTCCCTCACCCCCACTGTATCTCTTTCCCTTTTTTCTTTTTCTCTCCGCACGTCATCTCTTTCTCTTCTCAGCCTCACTGTCATCTCTTCTCTCCTCAGCCTCACTGGCATCTCTTTCTCTCCTCAGCCTCATGGTCATCTCTTTATCTTCCTCACTTTCAACTCTTTTCTCTCCTCAGCCTCCCTGTCATACGCACTTTCTCTCCTCAGCCTCACTGTCATCTCTTCTCTCCTCAGCCTCACTGTCATCTCTTGTCTTCACTCAGTCTGGGCCATCTCTTTCTTCATCAGGCCTCACTGTCATCTTTTTCTCTCCAGCCAGCCTGTCACTTGTCACTCTTTCTTCGTCATCCTCACTGTCATCTGTCTTTCTCTCCTCAGCCTCACTGTGATCTATTTCTCTTCTCACATGTCTCTCTTCGCTCTCCTCCGCCTCACTGTCCTCTCAGTTCACTCTCTCATCTCGCCTCAATGTAATCTCTTTCTCTCTCCTCAGCCTCACTGTGCATATCTTTCTCTTCTCTCACTGTAATCCTCTTTACTCTCCTCATCATCACTCGGTCATCTCTTTCTCTCCTCAGCCTCACTGTCATGTCTCTTTCCTCTCCTACCGCCTCACTGTCATTCTTTCTCCTTCTCACACTGTCATCTCTTTCTCTCCTGACTCGCCTCACTGTCATCTCTTTCTCTCCTCAGCCTCTCTGTCATCTCATTTCTCTCACTCAGCGCTCACTGTCATCTACTTTCTCTCCTCAGCCTCACTGTCATCTCTTTCTCTTAGCCAGTCACTCTGTTCATCTCTTTTCTCTCCTCAGCTCAATGTCATCTGTCTTCCTATCCTCGCCTCATCTCGCTATGCCTCTTCCTCTTCTCAGCCCTCACTGTCATCTCTTTCCTCTCCTCAGCCCATCACTTGTCATCTACGCGTTCTCCTCTCAGACTCAGCCTGTCGTCTTTCTCTCCTCAGCCTATCATCACTGCAGCTATTCTCTCCTCTAGCCAGTGGGTGAGATTAACGTCCTGTGGCAGAGAGGCCTTATGGCAAGCTCTATATCCCGCAGACTGCAAGTCTGCAAATTTTGGTAGACAGTTGTGTGCGTTGGCAGTAGTGTTGCGTAGCGGGTTTTGTGTGCCAGTAGTGTTGTAGCAGTTGTTGTGCCGTTGGCGCGAGTGTCTTGTAGCTGTTGTTGTTCGTTGCAGTTAGTTGTGTGTGCTAGCAGTTGTTGTCGTTGAGCAGCTAGTGTCTGTAGCAGTTGGTGTTGGCACCAGTATTGTTGTAGATGTTGGTTGTCGTTGCGCAGTAGTGTTTGTAGCAGTTGTTGTTGGCATAGTAGCGTGTCTGTAGCAGTTGTTGTCGTTGCAGTAGTGTTGTACGCAGTGTTTGTTGCAGTAGGCGTCCGTGATAGCAGTTGTTGTGTCGTACATGATGCAGTGCGCTGTGAACGCAGTTGTCGTTGGCAGCTGTAGTGTTGTAGCGTTGTTGTCGTTCGGCAGGCAAGAGGTCTGTAGCAGTTCGGCCACTGTTCGGCGATCGTGTGTTTGTATAGCTCGCGCGCGTCGTCGTTGGCAGTAGTGCTCCCTGTAGCGTTGTTGTCGTTGGCAGTAATGTTGTAGGCAGTTGTTGGCTGTAGTGGCAGTAGCACACCCTCCGCGAGTGTTGTAGCAGTTGTTGGGTCGTTGGATCAGTTTATAACCCCCGTAAGTGTTGTTAGCAGTTGTTGTATGCGGCAGGTTAGTGTTTGTAGCAGTTGTTGTCGTTGGCAGTAGTGTTCTGTAGCAGTTTTTGTGCGCAGTTGTGTTGTAGCAGTTGTTGTCGTGGGCCGAGCAGTGTTGTAGCAGTTGAGCACGCTTGGGACTCGTAGTCGTATTGTAGCAGTTGTTGTCCTGTGTGTGGCACAGCAGTGTTGCTGTAGCAGTTGCGTTGGCAGTAGTGTCCTGTAGACTTTGTCGTCGTTGGCAGTAGTGTTGTAGCAGTTGGTGTCTTGGCAGTAATGTTTGTATGCAGTTGTTGTGTTCGGCAGTAGTGTCTGTAGCAGTTGGTGTTGGTTGGCAGTACGGCAGAGATCGAGTCTGCAGTTCCGTGAGGCACATAGTAGTCGTCTGTAGCAGCGCTGTCGTTCGGAACACACAGTAGTGTGGATAGCAGTTGTTGTCGTTGGCAGTAGTAGGACTACTTGTATCGAGTTGTGCGGGGAAGTGTAGTGTGTTGTAGCTCAGTTGTTGTGGCTAAGGTTGGTGTTATGTGTAGCCGTTGTTGTCGATCGGCAGTAGTGTGTTTTGTGCTAGAGATGCAGCTTGGACACACAGTAGATATATTGTAGCAGTGTTGTCGTTCGGCACGTAGTTGTCGTAAGCAGTTGTTGCTGGCAGTGAGTGTGTTGTAGCAGTTGTCGTTAGGCGATGTAGTGTTGTCTGGTGTGTCTCCTTGCGCGACGGCATGTCGTCTGTCGCTCTCTCAGCTTCGGTTATGCGTGAACTCTGGTTCACTTCTGGATCGCGTTGGTTCGGCCGACGGCGGGGCGTCGGTTTCCGGCTGCTCAATACAGCTCCTCCTCCCCCTCTGCACACTCTCTCCCCACATCTCCCGCACTCCCCCCCCCCCCCCCCCCCCCTCTCTCCCCCTCCACAACCTCCCGCCCTGCACGATAGAGGCCCTCTTCTTTCAAGGGACCTCAACAGCGCTGGTCATGTTCAACGGTCTCGTTTGGTGCTATTGGTCCTGGTGGCTCGCCTTAGAAGGAGTGGCAGATGGAACTGATAATTCGAGTTTTCGCTGGAAGCGCTTGCACTCACGCTCTGAGTCCCATCTATTCTCTATAGGCGAACACCATGCACGAGTACAGCGCCAGAAAGGTGTGGCAGTTCTTATTTTATTCCGCCCCCGAGCTAGGGCGCCGCCAATGCCACACGATCCATCAAGAAAATAGCATCGGTAATCGATCCTGCGGCTTCCTAAGATCGGCAGTGTCGCTCTCCGCACAATTACTCCAGCGCTCGTCTATACGCACCCCCCGGTCGACTACACTCTCGCCACGCTTCGATCACGCGCCGCTATCTAACCCCTCTTCCAGAGACTGGTTGTCTGCGCTTCTCGCTGCGCACGCTCGCCCAGACCTCTGACTCACTCTTCTAACCTTCAGCTGTATCACATCACTAATACGCGCAAGATGTCAGCACCGACACTGTCATACCATTCGGTGCGCCTGGAGGCCCACACTATACACGCGCACACTACACTCAGCCATCCGCGCCTACACAGCTGTTCTCACACGCTAGTGATGGTCTTATGTCTAACTGCATCGCGACGAGATATGACTTGTACATGATGTTTGCAGAGTGTGACGGAGAGTATATGATGTCTCCATTGATAGTAGGACGTTACGAAATTGTACTTGAAGAGTGATGAGGATGTGATCGTCGCACCGATGTACATGAGGCTTTGATGGCGCAAGCTTTTCGCGAAGTACATAGAAGAAGAGAGCAATGGAACGTTACGCGGCTTGTACTCTGATACTGTCATTGATTGTTCGAGCGTGACGTGTACATGAGTACTACTGATTGTGACGCTCACGCTTGTACCTCATGATGCATTGCTCCCTGGGACTTGAGTGTATATCGTCCTGCCTGTACAAGTACTGGATTGAAGTGACGTTACGAATGTACTTCTGTGATGTGATTGGATATGTGAGGCTGTGCTGACGATGTCGCATGGATGTATTGATGTGACGTTCGGCCCGCGCTGCGTTACTCGATTCTGTAACTATTGCATGTATTGAATGTGGAGTCGACGTAGCGCAGCATGTGCATGTATTGTATGGAGGGACGTTACGAGGTAACATGAAGTATGATGTGAGACTGACTACGAGTACATGATTTATGCATGTGACGTTACACGAGGTACATGTGTGTTGTATTGAAGTGACGTTACGATGTACATCGAATTATGTTGAGTGACGTTACGATTGTACATGATGTATTGTTGTGAAGGACTACGTATGTACATGATGTACGTGATGTGGACGTTACGCCTACACGCGTATCCACCTATGTGTTGTGTTATGTTGTGAGCGCTAAGTGTTGATGTGAATTGATCGTACTGATACGTCGCTTTCTAGTGGGCGTGAAGTCCGTGAGTTTGAAGAGACCTCCCTCAGCATTGTTTGGAAGGAGCCCGCCGGCTCTCTTCACTGAAACGTGGGTGTGTTAGTGTTGGTGTTTGTGTGTGTGTCGTTTGAGTGTGTGTGTGTGTGTGTGAGTCTGTGTGCTGTTGTCTGTGTGTCTGTGTTAGTCTGTCTGTCTGTCTGTCTGTCTCTCTCTCTTCTCTATCTCTCTCTCTCTCTCTCTCTCTCTCTGTATGTTGTGTGGGTGTGGTGCGCGCGCGCGCGCGCATGTGTGTGTGTGTGTGTGTGTGTCTAACGTGAGATGTGTGTGTCGTGAGTGTGTGTGTGTATGTTGGGTGTGTGGTGTGCGCTTGCGCGCGCCGAGCGCACGCGCGCGCGTGCGTTTGTGTGATGTGCTGTGTGTGTGTGTCTTGGTGTGGATGTGAGGAGGGGGTGGGATGGGGATGGGGGATGGGAGAGGGACAGAGGGAAGGGTGCAGGGAAGATGGGGGAAGGGTGGGGAGGGAAAGCTCTAAACACAGCCAGTCCAGTGGGTAGCCTCGCCTTCCCTGCTCTTCCTCTCATTAGTTTCTCTCCGATCCAGCTGCTCGTTGTTCAGCAGATAGGGACCAGGTGTCTTCGGCCTTTCAGGCCACCAATGAGCAAGGAGCTTGCAGGAAGTCGGTAAATCATGCAGTTCATACAAATATTAATGAATACCCGTAGAATGAGCGAGTGTTCTCCTGGGCTTGACGCCGGAGTGGACGGTATCGGCTTCAAGCCTTGGCAGGATCTGTCCACAAAAGCTAGAGAGAGGAAATTTCACAGATCCGAACCGTGTTCTATTCGGTTATCTTATCCTGTCAATGTCAGATCAGAATCGCTTTGGCCACACTCCACAGTATAGGAGTTTGCTCCTAAATCACTCTATAAATCCAGGTCTGCATTTTGAGGCCTACATAAGTTTGAGCAGCCTTTTAATGTCAAACTTGATGAGTGATCAAAAGAAAATACAAAACAAAAAAATCCCCACAATGATTTCCCAAAAAGTTTGGGGGGATTTTACCGATAAAATCACAGTCTCCTTATACATGACCTTCCCTCTTATGTTGAACGTCACATTTCAGGCCCTTGCACTCATCCGTGACCTTATCTTTGCACAAGTTGGAAACCCCCAATTTTCCCATTCCTTTGATTTTAATTTGTACTTGCCTTTGGAACCACCCTGGCAATGTACTTAATGGCACACATAAAAGAAGCGAGGGAGACTTACTTAACTTTCAGACGTAATGAAAATTCTCGAAACAATCTAATTGCAACATTCTGGAAAATACTCGACTCCTTAAGCAAGGCCTTAAGCAAGGCCATGCGCATTAATTTTTGGATGTGCGGGCCTTTCTGAGGATTAGGAGTTAGATCTCCCATCTGTAGCTTAATTCCCTTCCAACTTGCGAACTGTGCTCCGCTTATGATTCAGTTATGAATTCCCAATAATACAGCGTGTTTATTAGTTCAAGACCGTTGGAACAACAAATTGCCATGCGCAATGCTAGAAGTGCGTCAGGTGAATTTAAGATGAAGCAAGTGTGCCAAAATGCCGGACATGAGAAAAAACCGGTTTTGGTCCAGGATTGAGAGTGAGTGAGACAACCCGCCTCATATTGTTGATAAAAGTACACGGTGTGTCAGCCGAGCTGATACCAAAGTTTCAGGCTGGTCTCTATGGCACAAACTTTATTGTCAAAATGCCTACATCTGACAGCTGCCAGTAGTTTCATTCTATGATGATCTTGCAGCTACTTCACTTTTCTCCGATCGGAGTGGAGGCATTTGTAGCCTCTCAAGGCAGAAAGCACGCCGCATATAAAACAAGGGGGTAGATATGTCCTGTATGCTGAACGAATGTTGTGGAGTGTCTGGGCGTGTTGTCTGTCTGTTCCCTGGCTGGCACGTCTGCGGGGTATTACCCGCACACACTAGGCCGAACACCGGATAAAATGTAAAATGCTTCTGCGTCTGCGGGGGGCCAGCACCGCCATAAAACTGACATAACTCAAAACAGGGTAATACCACAGCTCTTTCTACATTACATTAAGGGGGGCTTGCAGAATCATGCGACTCACGTGGCATGATTTCCTTATTGGCATTTGCCAAACAAAAGAAAAAAGAAAAAAGCAAAAAAAAGTCAGAAAGAAAGAAAAGACGGAGGATCCCCGAGAGGGGGGGGGACAAAAAAGCAAAAATTTCGGCAGTCTAGTTGTTTCAATTCAGGCTCTTTTTCAAAAAAACAGATTAACTTTAAACGTTCGTTTTGAATTAGCTTTTTTCCCTTTTTTAAACTCACGTGTTTTTAAAAAAAGGAGATTTTAATATCGCGTTTTTGGGGGGAAAGGTAAAAAAAAAGGGAAAATAAAATCGTTCGGGGTTTTTTCTTCAGCCATTTTTTTTTTCCCCCGTACCCAAAAAAAAATAATTCACCCTTTCGGTTACACAAAAAAAAAAAGCTCCTTTTCGGTCTGTTAGTCGGGGCAGCATCCCTGTCATGTCTTTTTAGTTGTCCTGAAAATGTGGGGGGAAAAGTGGAAAGGGTTGTGCCCTTTCATGCCCCCCGGGTTTTTTTTTTGGGTTTTGGTTTTGGGGTTTCCCGGGCATTGGTTTGAGCTCTTTCTTCTTCCTTCTGTGTGTGGGTTGTGTTTTTTGTGTTTTTTTTGTTGTTTTGTTTTTTTGTGTTTTGGGGCTGTTTTGTCTGGGTCTCCCTTTTTTTGTGTCTTTTCTGTTTCTCTCTCTCTCTCCTCTCTCTCTCTCTTTTTTCCCTTTTTTCCCCCCCCCCCCCCCCCCCCCCCCCCCCCCCCCAATCCCCCCCCCCCCCCCTCTCTCTCTCTCCTCTCTCTTTCCTTTTCCCCCCCCCCCCCCCAACACACGCTCACACACAGACACACACAAAAACCCCCCTCTCTCTTCTTTTTCTCTCTCTCTCTTCCTCCCCTAACAGGCACCAAACACGGACCATTTAAAAACCCCCACACACGCTGCGCGTGCGCGCACACACACACACACACCACACACACACCACAAAACACACACCACACACACCACCCAAACCCAAACCCCGAAAAAAAAACCCCAACATGCCCACCCCAAGGGGGACCCAAAATATTTTTAGACATGCATGGTCGTACTGCCGAAGAGTGAAAGGGGCCCCCCCCGTCGAGTTCTCCTTTTTCTGTCCCCCCGGCCCCGCCAACCCGTCCTCGTTTCCACCTTTTCAAATTAAACCCCCAAAACAGATGGGGGGTTTAAATATTTTTTTTCTTTCATTGGTTTGAGTTCCATTCTTCAAAGAGGAGGGGGTTTTGATTAGCCCCTCTTTTTCCCCTCTCTTCTTTCTCCCCTCCTCCTCTCTCTCTCTTTTTCTCTCTTCTCTCTTTTGTAACCCTTTCTCGGGCGGCTGGCTTCGTTCGCAAGAAGATCTAAACTGACACTTCACCCCCCATGGGGGCAAAATTTTTTTAAGGCGCGCGCGCCCCCCACGTTGCACGTACGCAC